>JAPPVO010000013.1:109529876-109627376 GCA_030407325.1 Camellia japonica | reverse complement strand
CTCGGGTGCCAACCCTACACAGTTACAGAACGAACACACACTAAGTTACACACTTGGGATTAATAACTTAGCCCCTTAACTTGACTTGGTGTGGTTCTATAACATTATCTTCATTAAGATGTCTTAAACATGGCCTAGGAATGCCTAGGATGAAATGAGGATGCAAAAATGTGCTTTAAAACACTTTTCAAAATTTGCTGAAAACAGGGGTCTCGCTCGAGCGTGGCTTTCTACGCTCGAGCGAGCTTACCAAAATAGAGAGGTCGCTCGAGCGGTCTGTAAAAATGAAAAAAGTACTGGTTGCTGAAATTCTCCACTCGATGCTCGCTCGAGCGGAGCTCTGAACACAAAGATGGTCGTTCAAGCGTGGAATCTTTCGCTTGAGCATGGAAGCCAAAATCTGGGTTTTCCAGATTTGCTTCCAAAGCTCAAACCAAAAATCAAACATGCCAAAACTCAATCTTTTGGGCCAATTTTCTGGAAAACACTTAGAAACTCATAATACAACATGTCTTGAAGATCATTTTATAAAATCAAAGCCCAAAAGTATGCCAATTAAACATAATTTCAACTAAAACTTTATGAACATAGCAAGAACATTACATGCATGAGTTCCCATGAACTCTAATGCTCCAAGGCATGACCAAATGCAAGATTGAGCTAAAAAACATGGTGAATTTCTAGAGTATAACCACAATATGGACATGTATGCAAGAATTTCATGAAAACAACCTCAAAATTCTATGATATGAACATGCATGCAAGAATTCACTCTCAAATCAACACTTTAAGCTAATTCTTGACTCTAATCTCCAATTTTTCCATGAATCATGCATGTAACAACTTAAATTCACATTTGAGAGGATGAATTTCCTACATTGAGTCTTGAATTCCAAGTGTGTTAGCTCAAAAATGCAATTCTCCTTCAATTTCTTCTAAATCTTCAAGCTAATCTCTAGATGAATCAATTTTCCTCCTACTCTCCCTCTTTCTCACGATTTGGTCTTGAGGATGGAAAAGATGATAGTGCCAAACATGAAATCAAACTAATGGCCTAGAAAATGCCCACTAATGGCAAAAGTACAAATAACTCAAGTTAAAGTAATTTAACATTATTTATTCTAATTTAATCGTTCCAAATCAAATTTTAATTAAACCTACCATAAAATTCTATAAATCCTAATTAGCATGTAGCACTAACCAATTTCTGAATCAGTCGACGATAAGGCTTTCAATTCGCAGTTCAAAATCAAAACATGAACAGATCATTCAGTAACAAACAGATAGAAATGCATTCTACATAACACACTCATGTAATCAATTTAGCATCATAATCAGTTACTTATCATGCTAAACTACGAATTAACGCTAATCAGAGGTGAGGGTTGTCACAGGTTGTTATTGGAATGTCTAAGGTTGAAGGAGGCATTGACAGCCATGGCTAAAGTTCATGAGGATATTTGTGGTGCCCATTAGCCTTGTGTGAAGATGAGATGGTTGCTTCGAAGGCATTCTTACTATTGGCCAACCATCCTTAAAGACTGTATAGAGTATGCTAGATGTTGCCAGGCATGCCAAAAGCATGGCTTGATAAAAACATGTACCAATAACTGATTTGCATGCAGTTATGAAGTCTTGGCCATTTAGAGGTTGGGCTATGGATATGATAAGGAAAATACATCCACCTTCTTCAAAGCACCATTGTTTCATCTTAGTGGCCACAGATTACTCTACTAAGTGGGTCGAAGCTAAACCATGTAAGGCTGTGGATCAAACTGAAGTTATTGGATTTATTAAAGATCTTATTCATAGGTTTGGCATCCCACAGACCATTACTATAGATAATGGGACTGTATTTGATGGAAAGATAGTAAAATCTTTCATAGCAAAATTTGGAATTAGTCTTATTAATTCCACCCCTTATTATGCACAAGCAAATGGTCAGGAAGAATCATCTAACAAGTCATTGAAAAAAGGAATACAAAGAGTTATGGAAGACAATCTTAGAGATTAGCATAACTTGTTGTTGGGTGTATTGTGGGCTTATAGGACTTCTCTAAGATCAAGTACTGGAGTCACTCCTTATGCCTTGGTTTATGGGCATAGTACAATGTTGCCTATGGAAATTAACATTAGGTCCTTGAGGGTGAAATGCCAGGACCAGTTAACTTCTGAGCAATATCATCAGAGCATGTTCTTGAAATTAGAGAATATAGATGAAGTTAGAATTCTGGCATTGAATAATATTCTATTCCAAAAGACAAAGGCAGCCAAAAGCTATAATAAGAAGGTTAAGCATATTAACTTTGATGATGGTGATTTGGTGTGGAAAACGATACTCCCAATAGGAGTTAAAAGCCATAAATTTGGTAAGTGGCCACCTAATTGGGAAGGACCATATCAAGTTCATAGAGTTTTGCCCGGGAGAGCATACTATCTGAGAAATCTAAATGGTTATGCACATCCTAAGAAGATCAATGGCAGATATTTGAAGCATTATTATCCAACTGTGTGGGAAACACAAGCAAGTGTGAGAAATGCTAAACAAAAGAAGTATGAAAACACTCAAATAATAAATAAGGATTTCATTTCATAAAGAGTTAAGTATATGTAGCCATAGATTGGCCCAGAAATCAGTACAATGCTTCAGTTGTTCCCTTATAATTGATTCTCTGTTCCTAAGGGATGCGAACATCTGAATGGCTATAGCCATGTCTTGCTCATGGTCACCTAGTCTCATGTAAAAGTTTGATAATTTTTTTAAATCTCTAACATTACTCACAGGATTATGTTAACCAGCACTTTTAGGACACTTAGGCCTCGTTTGGCAAGTGTCCCTTTTAGCCAAAAAGTCAAAAAGTTACTAAAAAAATCAAAAAGCCAAAAATTCATACCAAAAAGTCAAAGATTCCCTTTTCTCTCTATTTTTTGCATATCTTTTCGTAAAAAGTCAAAAAGTCATCCTAAACATACTAGTTTTTTTTATATCACATTTTAGCCAAAAAACCAAAAACTTACTAAAAAAGCCTATTCCCAAACGAGGCCTTAATAAGAATGCATGAAATGTGATCAACAACCTCCACTACCATTGAAATTGTGAAGACAATAAATGCATTTAAATTTCGTTCGGCATTGGTTACGGTAACCAACTTTTTTGTGTTGAGATTTTTTTATTTTTTGGTTACGTTTAGTTTTTGTTTTTGAACTTTTTTGACTCTCGTGAGAAAAAAAGTGTAATAATTATGGTTTGGATGTGACATTTTGCCTTATTAATTTATATAGTCTATCTTTTTATACTTTTTTAATCCCAAAATGTTTACCAAACGAGGACTAAAAGAATGCAAAATATCCTTTTGTATTTCTTCGTACTTACATTTTTATTTACTTTTCTTGACTCTTTCATCTTCCCCCCCTTTTCTTTTCAACATTTAAAACATTATTTTTTCACAAATTAATGAATTAGAGAAGACGCAGTGTATCTGCCATAGGAGCTAATGGTCACCAATAATTTTAGTGTTAGACACAAGCCACAATAATAAAATTTGTTCCATAAGAAAGTGGTTATTAATGAGAAACTATAATAAAAGGTTAACAATGTTAAATAAATAAAATTTTTATACAAAAAAAAAAAAGAGTCATATATACTTATGTAATCAAGAGTAAGACTTTTTAATATTTAAATATGAGTAATGATATACAAATAAAAAATATATATAAAATAATGTGTTAAATTATGTACCTATCATTTTAAAACTTCAAATTCATCGAGATGCATTTTATTTACAAAAGTGTCATTGAGGGGGCGCAATGAATAAATAAAATTTTAAATTTGTCCCCCAAGGCCCTTTATTCAATGCAGGTGTAGAAAGCACAAGAAGTAAATCAGTCACATGGAGGAGGTTCCTAGATATTGTTGTTGGGATTGCTTAAGTTCTTTATCTACATCGAGATTCAAGATTAAGAATTATTCATAAGAATCTCAAAGCCAGCAATGTCTTATTGGATTGTGAGATGAATCCTAAAATTTCAGATTTTGGTCTAGCTAAGACTTTTGGAGGAGATCAATCATCTGCAAGGACAAGAAGGGTGGTTGGAACTTAGTAAGTGGAATACTATTTTCCCTTGTATAAGCTTAGTTAAGAGAAAGCCACTAGATTTTGAGTACATCTCTAAAGCTCATTTTGCACTAATTTCTAAATTGTTTGGGTATGGTATGTAGCGGTTACATGTCACCGGAATATACAATTGACGGCTTCTTTTCAATGAAATCCGATATCTTTAGCTTTGGAGTCATGGCCTTAGAAATATTGAGTGGCAAAAGCAACAGGCGGTTCCATCATCCAGACCATGATTTTAACCTTCTTGGGCATGTAACTTCATTTAGTTTGGTTCTGTTGAAAAACACCCATAAGTTTCATAACATTTTCATTTGTGAGAAAACAGTATTCAAAAATTCAAACACAACTTTTTCTTGTTCCTTGAAAAACAGGTTGTCTTATTTTTTATTTTTAAATAGCTTTCAAATTGAAAGAAAAGAAAAACACAATTAAACAAGTCTATTTGCCAATTGTTGAATTTTGTTATGTGCTATATTGAACCATTTCAGGCATGGACACTTTGGATAGAAGGAAAAGGCATGTAGCTATTAGATCCACCGGTGGAGGGTTCATTTTCAATGTCAGAGGTACTAAGGTGTGTACAGATTGGTCTCCTCTGCGTACAGAAATGTCCCGAAGACAGGCCAACTATGTCAACTGTGCTCCTAATGTTGATTACTGAGGCTATAGTGCTGCCTCAACCCGACCAACCTGGCTTTTATACGGAGAGGAAATCTAGTGACACAAATTATCTATTGGCTTAGAGCAACGAGATGACTATGTCACAACTAGAGCCTCGATAAAATTGTACGAAAAAATTTATGAGAAAAGTTAGGGATCATGAAAATTTTGTCATGAAAATGATCATGAAAAATTTATGATCCTTAGATTACCTTGATTAGTGTATGGTGTTTTATTCTAAGTGTAATTCAAGGATCACAAAACTTTCATGATTATTTTCATGAAAAAAATTTCATGATACCTTGCATTGCTGAAAATTTATTAGTGAATATGCTATAGACACCACTACCAATAATAATAAATAAATCATCACAAATGACACAGTGCAAATTTCTAAATTGACAATAGAAAAGAAGATTTGACTTGTGATTATGTGAAGTGTGAAATGGTTCTCCTAATGGTTTTGTATTTTCTTCTTCACGTGAATGGAGAAAATATAAGTAGAAAAAGTCAAGTCATCCTAGTTGATTGATTTATTTATGTCAAAAGTTGAGGAAGAGATCAACCATTCCTTGAAGAGGTTAACAAAAATGGCATACCTAAATTTTTTTCAATAAGGGGCAAAAATTATTGCTTGCTACTGGGCATTGGTCTACATTAACAAGAATATGCCACACCTTTCACCTTTTGTATTTTTTTTTATAAATAATTTTATAGTCAACATGGATATTATTTTGTAGATATTTTGTGAGTGAGATTAAAAAATACTAGGGAAAATGGTATATAAAATTGAAAATCAATCATGTTAGAAAACTTTAAAAAATTTCAGAAAAACCCAAGTTTCCCCATTAATATCATAAAAATCAATCTTTATAAAAATGATTATATCATTCATTATGGCAAACCTTCTAAGTGGTATGAAATTATGTTAGAATTTTGTACCCAAAAAAAGTAAAATAACGCTAGAATAAATGGAGATGAAAATGTTTGGAGCAAATGGCATTTCTTCGATAAAATTATATGTTTATATTGAAAATTTTAAAATTTTAATTTGAATTTTATATAAATGTTTTGAAAATATTAGCATTTATAGTTATTTATTATTAAAAAAAAGAACTCGCCTATGGATTCGATTATTGAGGCAAAACATTTTAATCACTATGAGTTTGACTTAAATTTATTTTTTATTGAAGATTAAAATAAAATAAAAAGAAGCACAAATGAAAATCTTAAATTTTTTCGTAAATATGTAATTTGAGTTGAAAGTTTCATCGAATTGTAATTTTTCCTATTATAGTGTCCTTTTATAATACGAAAGTTATGACAGTTTGTAATGTTGATATTATAAATTGTTATATTGGTAAAACTAAATTAGTTTAAGTTATAACTAAAAAAACACAATGGATCATAAGCGAACAATACCTGAGGTATAATCAAAGACCTCTTCAATCACAATCAAACACCACTCGAGGCATAATTAATGAATTTTTCAATCATAACTAAAATAATAGCCACAATAACTAGAAATAAGTTATAATCAATGTCATAATGATTAATCATAACAAATATCACAGTTGATTATAACCAAGGACAACAAAAGTCGGGCATATAGTACACTTTTTTGTAGTGTATTATACAATTTTCTACAAATTTCTTTTTAAAATTTGTGTCATAATATTTGGTACAATTTTTTTTTCTTTTCTGATTTTTGGTTTACAACTTATGGCTCAAAAAACAGCATAAAAATTGTTTATTACAAAACTTGGGAAAGATGCACCTTACCTACTGAATTTAATTACAAGTAATTATTTGAAAGTCTCAAAATACCATCAAATATTATTTGATTGAAAACAACTTTAATTATTTAACCAAGCGTTCTACTATTTGATTGAACAACTTTGTATCAAATAAAAAAAATATATATAGATTATGTTTAACAGTAATTGAGAAAAAAATAAATTTTACAAGGAACGAGGAAAAAACTTTCTCTTTTCATTAGGTGACCAATCCATTAAAGGAGTGATTGAAAGTAACTATTTTAATTGATTTTTTGATATTTTTAAAAAAATAAATAAAAATAATAATATGATTATTAATTTTGACTTTTTAATTATTTTAGTAAAAAAGCAAACACCCAAATGGTGCCTAAGTGTGCACCTAGCTCGCCTAGGCTTGGAACTTTCTCAAAATTTTTATGGTTTTTGATGTTTGTTGGAAGGTTCCGTAAAGACTTGATAAAATAAACCAACATATCTAAAGTCTTTAAAAAAAAATAATAAATAAAAAAATCTAATCTAAACATGTATTAAAAAGGGTTATATGTTATTTGATTCAATATTTAATATTTTTTTTTGTGATAAGGACAAACGTTGTAAAAATTACCGACACCGAAAAAGTTGTCAGAAAGTTGTTGGAAAGTCGCCAACTGCAGATGGTGGTGAGGTGACAGATAGGTGACTAGATATGTGACTTTGAATAAATTGATGAGAAAATTCTCCAAAATGTAATCCACACCGTATCTATACAAAATTACATAAGTTTTTATGAATTTACATAAGTGATCTTACAAAAATGTATAAAGTTGGATATAAATTCGCGTAATCACGTAAGGTTTCACAAATTTACACGAATTTATATTCAACTTACGCATTTTTGTGAGATACTTATGTTAGTTTGTAAAAACTTATGAAATTTTGTATAGGGTTGCATATGATATACATTGCACACAGGAACATTGGCAAGATAAATGACATTTATATATCGATAGTTCTACATGCACTAATTAATATACACACTAGTGTACCAACTAGTGTTATGTCACTATTACTAACCCCACCTATTATATAAATTACAAATACTCAAAACCATTAAAATTATGTCACATCATCTGTTCGTATACTAGTTAGTACATTAATTGGTACATATAACATTATTCTTTATATATAGGTAAATTTTAGACAAATAAGTATCTTTTTGGACAGATGAATGTAAATATAATGTATTTCACTATGCAAAATCTGCAGATGTGATAATTAACAAGTTGAAATGAAATTGATTACATTGAATAATGCTATATGTACCAATTAATGTACTAATTAGTATACTACCAGACGATGTGACATAATTTTAGAAGCTTTGAATATTTGTAATTTGTATAATAGGTAGGCTCAGTAATAATGGCATAACACTAGTTGGTACACTAATATGTACATTAGTTAGTGTATGTAGCACCACCAGATTACATTTACATAGGGGTTCCATTTATCAGTACCTCTAATTAATGGAACCCCTAGAATCAGAATTAAACCAGTCCTAAAACAATCAAAAAGACCATTCTACATCAGCATTGCAAAACTGTTCCAAAAAAAAAAAAAAAGCATTGCAGAAGAGACTTGATCGATGGGCAACTATTCATCTTATTTATTTATAATTTTATTATTTTACTGGACTGATTAATCCTATGATTAGTTTATAATTTTGTTACTGATTAGTATTATTTTATCAAAGGGTAATTCATGGAGTCCAAGCATCCAATCGCTTTCAATTTTAAGTCAATGAACCCAATTTTTGCCCATAATGCCAAATCAAATCCATTGACTATGTAAACCCAACAATAATATAATAATATCCAACAACCCATCCTCAAAAAATAAAAATATAAAAAATTGACAATATGGGCATTTTATAAGAACATTTTATTATCCCTCAATCACAAAGAAATTTCTAACCAAAAACATGAAACCTGACTTCTTAAAGAACATTTTATTGATTAATCCTCTGTTTCTTTTTTTTGGACTTTGCAATTCCAGTGACACCATGACTTCAACACAAATCGGCACCACTGGCATAATTTCATTGACTGTCATGTGTGAACACAAATAACATCATCGAGGAAAATCGGCACCACTGGCATTTTACAAGAAAGAACACTATGTTCTGTTTAGAGCATCTCAACAGATTCCCTATTATTATTAATTTTTATTTATTTTAAGGTGTGAAAATTTTAAAACTCATTTTCAACTGACTTCTTAAAAAGTTTCTTAATTTAACAAATGCTATAAAGAGTCACTGTTCATCCCTTAAAGATATAATATTAATTTATCTTTCTTTATTTTTTCTTTTTCTCTTCACTATCTCTAGTTTAATTGTTACGTTAACTTTTAAAAAAAAAGGTTTAATTCAGAAAGAATAATAAAATAATATTTACATAAAATAATGAAAGAATAAAGAGTATTAGAAAGCAATTGAAAAAGTGACCCTTACATTGCGTTTCATTGAGAGATTTGGAAAGGAATTTGAAAAATGGAAGGAAAAAAGCATGTGAAATGTGAATAAAATATATTTAAATTTCACCTAATTTCACACGCTTTTTATTTTTTCTTTTTCAAATTTCTTCTCAAATTCCCTAATCAAATACATAGTTAAAATAAAAATATACACATTTTAAGTCAAATTAGAAAGAAATATAAGTAACATTGTTGGGGGATGCTCTGACATTGTGTCCCTCAATTTCACCAACCCAAAATGACGAATCTTGAAAATTGGGTGTTCAATATTTTGTTGCATCTGTTTCTTTTCTTTGGATTTTGCAAATCCAGAGACACCTTAACTCCAAACCAACCCATCAAAGACGGTGACCTTTTAGTCTCCAACGCTGAGACCTCCGCACTTGGGTTTTTCAGTCCGGGAAATGGAACATCCAATCGTAGGTATGTTGGAATATGGTACTACAAGATCTCTGAACAAACCGTAGTTTGGGTTGCCAATCGAGACAAACCAATCAACGGTACATCCGGGGCAATGTCTATCGACCAACATGGAAACCTCTTCATCTACGATGACAATTCCCAAAACGTTACACTTTGGCATACAAACGTTTCAGCACCAGTGACGGCCACGAGCAATTCTTATTCAGCTCGACTCTTGGATTCGGGGAATTTGATGTTGTTGTTTCGAGGCAGTGATACTAAAAATGAAAGTTTTGTTGCATGGCAAAGTTTTGATCATCCTACGAATACCCTGCTGCCCAACATGAAACTCGGGCTGGACCGGAGGACCAGTCTGGACCGGTTCCTGACATCATGGAAGTCGAAAGACGATCCGGGCACCGGAGAATACTCGTATAGGATGGTACCAAGTGGGTGGCCCCAACTTGTATTGTACAAGGGCTCAGTCCCATTATATCGGATCTTACCATGGATCTCGAGCAAACTGACTGACAATTTCACTAATGTCATGTTCAACTCGAAGTACATTGATGATCCTGAGGAAGTCAGTATAGCTTATGATCAGGTCAATGGCTCGAGTTTGTCTAAATTTTTTTTGGATGAACTTGTTGGGGGGTTAAAAATGGATACGTGGGTCGATGTGGAGGGCCAGGGTCAGGGTAAATGGGTCGAGTTCTACTCGGCCCCGATTGAACCATGTGACAATTATGGGCAGTGTGGTGCGTATGGCTATTGTGACGAAAGCAAATTGCCAACAAGGTTTGAGTGCACGTGTCTTCCAGGGCACGAGCCCAAGTCAGCGAAGCAATGGAATTTAAGAGATGCAACAGGCGGGTGTGTGGAGAAGAAGCGTGTGGGCCTTGGCAAGTGTGGGAATGGAGAAGGGTTCGTGAAGGTCGAACGTGCAAAGATTCCAGATACATCTTGGGCACATGTGGCACCGCAACTGAGCATGAATGAGTGTGAAGCGGGGTGCTTGATGAATTGTTCTTGCAAGGCATACTCAAGTGTAGCTGATTCGGGCAACTGTATCACATGGTATGAAGATTTGATGGATGTAAGAAAGTCCGATAGTGCTCTACTTGACTGGTATATACGTGTTGATGCTGATGAATTAGGTATGTTAATTAACCAATTTCATTATGCTACCCACCTATCTAAAATCATTGATAATTGTGTAGATTTTTATTTGTCTCTCTTTTATTTATTTATTTATTTATTTTTGTTGTGGTAGTTTCTAAAAAGGTACAATACACTTGGCCAAGAATATGCAAAGGGAGGCATCGCCCCTCTACAATTTCAAAAATTCTCTTTATATATTAATATTAATTATTGATTATTTTAAAATTATATGGATTAGTTCCCTCTTAAGTTGTAAAAAAGATTTAAGTGATTGTACGTTATCTATATATATGAAGGGACTTGGCTCCTCTTCAGTTATTGGAGAGGACTGCTTGGCTTTGGTGGGTCCTAATTCGGGCCTATACTGATAATTTAAATTGTTTAATGTGTAAAACCCATTAAGTACATTATCCCTTAAAAAAATCACGTTAATTAGATATTAATAACTACTTGATTGGATATGGAAGAAAAATGTCCTCATTGTTCCCACATCATAGAGACAAATATCCTTAATATTGTGTTTCTTTCCCATCTCATTCCATTAATTCATAACCATGCTTGACAAAAAATCATGAGTTCAAGGGTAGTTTGGGGAGAGATTTTATTTGCATCCAAAAAATCATTTTGCACGTTCAATTTCTCAGTGCTCCCTATTGAATTATTTATGATTATAATTTACTCTAAATGCATTCTATGTTTTTTCACAAATTACCTTTCAAGATAAAATGGTATATCCAAATAATAAATAAATCAAAAATTCCAAATTACACCATTTTGAAAAATCTTTTTTTGCTCTATTCACATACAGGGAAGACGACAGTCGGAAAACCCTCAGCCCCCGTCACTGGTATGTATATGTTTGTACTTGCGGTATGAAAAGCTCCCATTATTTGGTACATATAAAAGGTAGGTGTGCATTTGATCTCAGAAGCCTCATTTTTCTTATTTCCTATGTAAGAAACAACTATCTACTCCTAGGAAACTCTTCTCTCTCTCTCTCAGTGCAAACTGGTGAATTTGTGCTATGTTCTTTTGTAAATCCTGGTGACAAGCTTCTTAATTTTGAACACTCAGCATTATTACTCAAAAAACACTCATCATTATTACTCTCATTTATTATTTGATTTTGTTCAAAATTTATTCTATTTGTAAGTAACCGCACAATAATTATGAGTTTTGGTGGGATGAATTGGAGTTATGGAGTGAGAAAGAAGATTAAGAGAAAATAATTGAAATTTAGGAAAAAAGACAAAGAGACTTGAGTATGAATAATACGTATAATTGATTAGAGTGTAGCATAAGAAAAAAATTTATTTTAGGATTTAATGTGTATTATCCTTACTAGTAAATTTATATTAGGGTATATTAGGAACTAAAAATTTAAAATTCTAGTTAGATATATTGAGTTATTACTTGGGTACAAATAAAATCACCCGTAGTTTGGGGCGATGGTTTTGATAGTGGAGAAGGAGATGGCTTAAATGAGTCCAACTGTATTTATTTAAAACTTGTATAAATTCGTCCAAATCAATAAATAGGCTTAAATGAGTTACTCATTGTCAGCCCAATTAAAATTGGGTTAATATGGGTTGGACATGATTACCCATTTATACCTATTTAAACATACACCATTTCTACCACCAATCCACCTTTACCATCGCCACTCCACTACCACTTCATTTACTACGGCCACTCTACCACCACCACTAGCACCACTTCCTCCATCACTGCCACTCTACTACCACAACCACCACCACCTCCACACCACCTCCTCTATTACCGCCATTCCACAACCACCACCACCACCACCATCACCACCTCTTCTACTATTGCTACATCACCACCATTACCACCACTGCCACTCCACTACCATCACCTCCGCTCCGCCATTACCATCATCATCATAAAAGAATAAAAAAAAATTAATAAATAAAAAATTGAAAAAATTAAAAATTAAAAATTTTGAAAAAATTAAAAATAATTTAAAATTTTTAAAAATATTTTTTTTTGAAAAAAAATATATATATATATATAAAGTGATGAAACAAATGGATTATTTGGGTTTATTTGTCTAATTTGTATCCAATTCAACCCAATCAATTTAAGCCAATTTATTAAATAGGCGGGTTATGCATAACTCGTTTTGACCTGCCCAAACCCATCCATACCCGACCGTTTCTTTAGGTTATAGCAAGGGAGGAAAATGGTAAATTCTGTTAGAAATTATCATATGAGTAAGAAAGATCATGTGGTTGCGTGTCTGTCCAATAGTACCTTTGTCATTGTTCTATAATTTTCTTATTTTTAGGACCTTGTAATTATTAGGCTCTTAGGGTTGGTTTGAGGTTTGTTTATTTTGCGACTTTTTATAAAATGTGCAGAAAAATATAAAGGTAATGTGACAACTTGTAACAAATAAGTTGCTTACCCAAACCAACCCTTACTATCAGTGGAGCATACCACCAATGTGAAATTCTCGAAAGATAGAATAATCACTCCTAAATAACCTCTTATTTCTATGTACTTTACACTAGGGCAAACTTCACTTTACCCCATGTGATTTAAGCCATGTGCGGTTTACCTTTCTAATATTTGGAAATGACCACATAACCCCCACTTGGTTTGTAGACTGAAATGCACCGTTTAATATGCCATCCAATTTAACAGCAAGTGTGAAACACGTGGCAGACATAAGAGAGCTATATGGTCATTTTTGAATTATAAGGGGATAAAATGCACATAGAATAAAGCACGTGGGGTTAAAGTACACTTTGTCTTCCAAATAAATGACAAAAATATAGGGGTATTTTAGTCTTTTTTATTAAATTGCTAATGGGCCTAACGGTACACTTTAGTCCATAAACCACAAGAAGGTTATGTGGTCATTTTCAAATGTTAGGAGGACAAACCATACATGACCCAAATCCTTGTAAAGTAAAGTTTTCCGTTTACATTATTATGATCAACTTGGCTAATTCATATTTCTAATTTTATCAATGACCATGTTCTTTTCTTCTTCTTCTTCTTCTTCTTCCATTTTTTTTTTTTTTTTTTTCTCTAGATCAACATTTGAAGAAGAAGAAGTCCATGAGTGTTGATAAAAAGAAGGCCATTGTGGTGACATCTGTTGTCGTGATGTTGGCCCTGATTATTTCATTAGTTTGTTGGTTGGTAATGAAGAAGGCAAGAAGAGGTAAACAGATAGCTTCTCATTCATCACCTAGAGTCATTTATACATACATAGCTAGCTGTATGATGTGGAAAGCTTTTTGGTTAACTTGAATAAAAGTAGAATGAACTGAAATGATATTTTTTTAGTATTTATATGTCATGAACATTCCCTTGCACTGATAACTGAAAATTTTATTTTTAATGTATTTTTCTTATTTACTTGATCAGCTAAATGTGAGAAATGATTTTTTTTTTTTTGGTGATGAAATTGTCATTTTATTTCAGTAAGCTAAACACTACCCATGTAAAATTTGTAAGGTTTGTTTTTCCTCCTTATTTTAGTACCAAATAGTGAACTTGATGAGCTCTACATTTTCTTGTGTGTTTTGTGATTAATAGATGTTGGATTCAACAATCAAGCCAGTGACGAAGAAAAACTAGAATTACCCATTTTTGATATGATCACCATTGCAGCGACAACTAACCAGTTTTCTGATACAAATAAAATTGGGGAAGGTGGTTTCAGGCCTGTTTACAAAGTATGTTTATTTCATTGCTCTATTGTTTCATAGAAAAATAAATCTTGGTGTAATGCTATATAAATTACCAAATCTTACCATTTTTGCATACTAATTGATATGTCACATATCATATCATTGAAGTAGATTTTGTTTTAGAATACAAAGTTTTATTATAGCAAGAAAAATATACAAGATTTGTTAGTTTGTATAATATTTTCTAAACCTTATGTTAATACCTAAGGGTCAGCTATCAAGTGGAAAAGACATAGCTGTCAAGCGCCTCTCAACGAGCTCCAAACAAGGTGTGGATGAATTCAAAAATGAGGTTATTTTGATTGCCAAGCTTCAACACCGAAATCTAGTTAGGCTTTTGGGATGTTGCATCCATGGAGAAGAAAGAATGTTAGTTTATGAGTATATGCCCAATGGAAGCTTGGATTCCTTCATTTTTGGTTTGCCTCCTCAACCTTCTTATGTATCTTTCAACCATGGATCCTTTGTCTATAACTTTTTATATTTTCTGTCCCAAAACATTCATAACCTGGAATAATTGATATAATAAAATGGATGTGGATGATATGGGATTGGGGGGCATTTGGGGCCACTGGATCATGTATCATATCTTTCTTACTTGGAATTTATATTTGACCAATAAAAAGAAGTATTATTGCCAAAGAAGTTTGTCTAACTAGAATGATTTAAGAAAAAAAATTAATAAACTAAGCAAAACTCTTTGGTGAATTTTTCCTAGCAGGTGTAGAAAAAAAAAGTAAATCATTTACATGGAGTACACGATTGAACATTATTGTGGGAATTGCTCGAGGGATTCTTTATCTTCATCAAGATTCAAGATTGAGAATAATTCATAGGGATCTTAAAGCTAGCAATGTGTTACTTGACAGTGACATGAATCCTAAAATTTCAGATTTTGGCTTGGCCAGAGCTTTTGGACATGATCAATCATCAACAAAAACAGAAAGGGTGGTTGGAACTTAGTAAGTAAACAATGTAATGTTTCCTTGATTTAGGATAAACTGTAGATTTAAGTTTATGTCTGAAATTTAGTTTTCTTTGATAATGATATGCAGTGGTTATATGTCTCCAGAATATGCGATTGATGGCCTCTTTTCAATGAAATCAGATGTTTTTAGCTTCAGAGTCATAATTTTAGAAATAATGAGTGGCAAAAGGAACCGAATGTTTCATCATTCAGACCATGATCTTAACCTTCTTGGACATGTAAGTTCATAAACGTATAATATGTCTCCTTCTTACAACCCATGGTTTAATGGTTCGAGGTCGAAACACAAACCAACTATAAAACCAAGGATATTGTGTTCCGCTAGCAACACCCTGACTTATCCAATACTTGTGGTTTGTGGGTAGTTGCAACCATCCAAAGCTTACCTTGCAAGGGTAGGTTGAATGTAACCTTGCGTTGGAGGCGGTTCTTGATTTATTAAAAAGAATCTTTTTTTACTTTCCTCATATTTTCTTATATTTAATTTTTACATATATTTTGAGCCATTGCAGGCATGGAACCTTTGGACTGAAGGAAGGGTTTATGAGTTATTAGATCCAATGATGGAGGGTTCATTTCCAATGTCAAAGGTATTAAGGTGCGTACAAGTTGGTCTCCTATGCGTGCAAAAATGCCCCGAAGATAGGCCAATGATGTCATCTGTGTTCTTAATGTTAGTTAGTGACAGTGCAATTTTGCCTCAACCCAAGCAACCTGGTTTTTATACAGAGAGGAGTTCTATCGTCACACGTGATCAATCATTACTTAAAAGTAGTCCTAGCATTAACGAAGTGACTATGACATGCCTAGCGGCTCGATAAAACCTACAACGATGGGGCCAAATGCAACCTAGGTGGGCGGTTGTCCTTCTCAAGTTTTTAAATTACATTTTTGATTAAACAATGTTTTTTTTTTTTCATTAGAAATTTTATATATATCCTTTAATTTTGTTATAGCCCCTCTTTAAAAATAAAAAAAAAAAAAAACTTTATTATATGTTCTCCCTCCATTCATACTATTCGCTGTTTTTTTTATTTTTTTTATTTTTTTATGATGGTTTTGAGATGCTCTGGAATTGATTAAAATTGTGGGGTTTAGGTGCTAAAAAAATTAGTTTATTATATAATAGAGCATTCTTAGCAACTTTCAGTATTTTTTTTGATAATTCAAGATATATATAATAAAGTTTAGATGAGCAAAGTTATATATTGTGATTTAGTATGTGGATTTTGATCCTTCCCATTTCATAAAAATCTCTATTTCATTGTATAAGTTAACATGTCATCAAAATATAAAAATAACAGTCTATATTTAACATGTTATTAGATGAATTATGATTTTCCTTAACCCTCCTTTGAATTTAAAATAAAGATGATTCATCATTGTTGAAGTTGGACTTACTGATGAAAATATAATTTGATTAGAGTGTAAAAAAGTTTAGGAGACCGGAAAATGGTCTCTGATTTTATCATGAAAAATAAATTTGTGATAAATTACAAATACATTTTTTATAATTTATTTAAAATACAGATTGTCTTATATAATTTTGAAAATTATATCCCGCTCCTTTAAATTTCTAATCACATAACAAATAACTTATTTTATTAATAAACCATCAGGTCAATTATAATTTTTTATGATGTTAAAAATATATTTCAATTAATAATTCGGATAATTTTGTTTTGTATAAAAGAGTAGTTAAAAATTTAATTTTTTATGTTAATTGTGCTAAATAAATTTTGTTGACATGGGAGTATTTATAATTTTCAAAACTACAAGGATCAATTTGCATTTTAAATAAATCTCAAAAGGCATATTTGTATTGGGCAAATTGCATAGTAGTTCCAATACTTTGGTTCTTGTGACATTTTATTCCCATAATTTTAATTGACTCAATTTTGATCATAAATTTATGATTTTATTTCAATTTAAGCTATTTGATTACAACTCTTAGCATTTTTTTTAATGAAAAATATGCATATAAATGGCATGTGTCATATTTTTTTGAATAAAATTATAAATTTACTAAACTCAATGAGTTAATATGAACTAATTCAGTGATTATTTTTCATCAAAAAAACTATAGTGACATTATCAATTAGATCAAATTGACGCAAAATTTAAAATTAAGGGTCAAAATTGAGCTAATCAAAAATAGAATGACCAAAATAACACAAGAAATAAAATGTAAAAACTACCGATGCAATTTGCCCATTTGTATTTTACCCATAAATCTGCCGTGCGTGTTTAAAGTTATTGTTTCAGGACTGAATTTTGAGTAAATCCTATCCATTAATTTCATTTTCTAATTATTTATTTATTTTATTTTTTTTTCTAAGTTCTTAGTATCACTTGTTTAATTATTGATTGGTGGGGCGATTGTACGCGTGGGCCGAAAGGTGATACTTGCCCAAGTGTACAATTTTATGAAAAAATATCACATCAGTGGATATTTGAAAAATTAATTGCAAATTAATGAAAAATTATATTAATATTAATAATTAAATATATATATATATGGATTTGTATGTTTTTTTTTTTTTTTTTCCTACATTCCACTGGGTGTAGTCACCCCCAATTTTACCCATGTTCCTGAGTCAATTTCCATTGACTGTCTTATCTAATGTAAACACAATAATAATAGAAGAAATTGCTCAATTAGAAGAGAATCGCAAACCAAAATGATGAGTCCTGAAAAAAAGTTTTCAATATTTCCTTGACTCTGTTTATTTTCTTTGGACTTTGCAATGCCACAGACACCATAACTCCAACCCGACCCATCAAAGACGGTGATCTTTTTGTCTCCAACGATGAGACAGAACTTCGCAGTTGGGTTTTTCAGTCCTGGAAATGAATAATTCAGTCTCAGGTATGTCAGAATATGGTACTACAAGATCTCCGAATAAACCGTAGTTTGGGTTGTCAATTGAGACAACCCAATCAATGGTAAGTCCAGAGCAATATCCATCAACCAAGATAGAAACCTTGTCATCTACGGTGACAGTACCCAAAATGTTACAACACTTTGGTATACAAATGTTTCAACAGAAACTGCAATAAACAGTTCTTATTCAGCACAGCTCTTGGATTCGGGTAATTTAGAGTTGTTCCAAAGTGGTGATATCAATGGAAGTAGCAGTTTTGTTGTATGGCAAAGTTTTGATTATCCTACCAATACTATGCTTCCAAGAATTAAAGTTGGGCTCTTTTGGGTAAGTAATAAAACTTGGGCTGGATCGGAGGATGGGCTTGCACCGGTTCCTGACATCTTGGAAGTCACGTGATGACCTGGGTATTGGGGAAAATTTCTTCCAGACGGACCTCAATGGGTTGCCCTAGTCATTCTTGAACAAGGGCCTGACCCGGTAATGGAGAACCGGGTCATGGATTGGTGACAAATGGAGTGGCACAGCAGAGATGTCACCCACACTACAAGAAAAGTGGGCTTATGAGATGGAACTTTTTGCGACGGCACATTTGCCGTCGCAAAAAGTCATTTTTTGTGACGGCACAACTTGCCGTTGCAAAAATATATGACCTTTTGAGACGGCACAACTTGCCGTCGCAAAAAATATAACCTTTTGAGACGGACCTCACGTGATGACCTAGGTATTGGGGAATATTTCTTCCAGACAGACCTCAGTGGGTTGCCCTAGTCATTCTTGAACAAGGTCATGGATTGGTGACAAATGGAGTGGCACAGCAGAGATGTCACCCACACTACAAGAAAAGTGGGCTTATGAGATGGAACTTTTTGCGACGGCACATTTGCCGTCGCAAAAAGTCATTTTTTGTGACGGCACAACTTGCCGTCGCAAAAAATATGACCTTTTGAGACGGCACAATTTGCCGTCGCAAAAAATATGACCTTTTGAGACGGCACAACTTGCCGTCGCAAAAAATATGACCTTTTGAGATGGACCTCACGTGATGACCTGGGTATTGGGGAATATTTCTTCCAGACGGTCCTCAGTTGGTTGCCCTAGTCATTCTTGAACAAGGACCTGACCCGGTAATGGAGAACCGGGTCATGGATGTTAGCATGTAATAGATTAGCAGCCGAAAGTTCAGTTTTCTTTAATCACCGAAAGTAGCATTACAATAGTGGGTGTATTATTTTATGCCCTCAGGGCCCTTCTTGTCTCTCTGTTGTAACTCTAATTTCATCTATAAATGAGGGATGATTTTATATCATACCCTAAGCTGATTATTCACGCTTCATGGTATCAGAGCCTCTAGGGTTCGAAATTACCTCTGCTTCATCTTCCTCAGCCTTCGTTGCCCTTCCTCAGTCGCCATCGTCTCTGAATCGACCTTCCGCCACCTTCGTCGAAGCTCCTCCAGCCTTCGTCTGCCTCCTCCAGCCTTCGTCGTAGCTCCTTCATCTTCCTCCAGCCTCCGTCGAGCCTTCGTCTGCCTCGTCAGTCTTCGTCGGAGCTCCTTCAGCCTCCGTCGAGCCTTCGTCTGCCTTGTCAGTCTTCGTCGGAGCTCCTCCAGCCTCGGTCGCGCCTTCGTCAGCCCTCGTCGCGCTCTCTCATCTCGGTTGGTACCCCTCGTCCTCTATACAAAGTCCTAATACATATATATATATATATCTAATTTACCTCAACAGATTCTGTATAATACATATATATATATATATATCAATGAATACCTAAAACATTAAATATCTTTATTAAAAAAAAAAACAAAACAAAAAAAAAAAAAACAAAAAAAAAACAAAAAACAAAAAACAAAAAACAAAACAAAACTTTATGGTTTCTTAAATTTGTTATGCCTTCATAGTGGTCATTGTGCCACCATCTTCCGGGTTTGTGATCGTCACTAGTTTTGTTGAGGGTTCTGTAGTATCGTATCCATGGAAGATTCCACCAGTATGTCCCCTACTTCTGAAACACCGAGGAGCGAGAATCTTATTATACCTACTACCATGACTGAGAACCTCAACCCTAGTTTAAAAATCACTACCTCTCTATTTAATGGTCATAACTACCTTGCATGGTCTCAAAGTTTGACCCTATTTTTGAAGAGCAGAGGGAAGATGGGGTATGTTGATGGCAGGATACAGGCACCTAGTACCACTGACTCGGGTTATGCCCAATGGGAGATTACCAACTCTTTGATTATGGGTTGGCTTATTCATTCGATGGTTCCTGAACTTGGTGAGGGCTACTTGTCTATGGACACTGCCCAGGATGTTTGGGAGGCTGTGGCTGCCACCTATTCCCGCAAAGGGAATTTCTCACAGGCCTTCGAGTTGCGCCGCTCTATTGAGAGCTCACTTCAGGGGGAGCAGACTGTCCTGCAATATTTCACCTTCCTCACTAACGGCTGGAAACGCCTTGACCACCTGGAAGACTATAAGCCCGTGTGCCCTGCGGATTCTGTCGGGTACAAGAAGTTCCTCGGACGGGAACGGGTCTTTAAATTTCTGGCCGGCCTAAATGTGGAGTATGATCCAGTTAGGGGTCGAGTTCTGGGTATGGACACTCTTCCTTCACTTCAGGAGGCATTTGCCTATGTACAGAATGAGGAGAGTCGCCGGTCTGCTATGATGTCCCCTGTCTCTACTGACCGCTCAGCATTACTGTCTACTCCTCGAGATGGCCTCAGCCTGACTCCCATCCCTCGTCTGCTGCTAAGGAGTCTGTATTCTGTGATTACTGCAAGAAGCCGCGGCACACTCGTGAGACGTGTTGGAAGCTTCATGGGACTCCATCCGGGGGTCGAGGTGATCGGTCTGGTTCTCGAGGCGGTCGGTCAGGCCAATCTAGAGGACGTGGTTCCTATTCCCGGGCTCATCAGACTAGTGCTGTTGATCCACTTGATTCTAATTCTGCTGCTGTTGGCCCAACTTCTGATACTGAGCTGGAGGATGCTTTGCGCCAATTGTTGGACCGCCGGTCTTCTTCTGCTCCCAGTACAGCTTCCTCGTCCTTTGCCCGCTCAGGTAACTTAGCCTCTTCTCCTTGTGCTTTCCTGTGTCATAAGTCTTTGCCTTGGATCATTGATTCTGGTGCCTCAGATCATATGTCTGGCTCCTCTGATCTTTTCTCTGTCTATAAGCCCTCTTTCAGGTCAAGACAAAGTTAGGATTGCCGATGGTACTGTTTCTTCCATTTCTGGAAAAGGTTTAGTTCACGTCACTCCTACCATACATCTGTCTTCTGTTCTCCATGTTCCCAATTTTTCTGTTAATCTGTTATCCTTGAGTCGTCTCACCCAGGATTTGAATTGTAGTGTGACGTTTTTTCCTGATCATTGTCTTTTTCAGGACCTTGTCACGAGGAGGACGATTGGCAGTGGTAGTGCAGAAAATGGTCTCTACTTCCTAGATCAACCGGACAAACTTGCTTATTCTTCCACCACATCTTCTACTACCCCGCTGATTTATGGCTGTGGCATCGGCGTCTTGGGCATCCTTCTTTCCATTTACTTAAGCATTTATTTCCTTCTGGTTTTGCCAATCATCATGTGTCTGACTTTCTTTGTGAGTCTTGTCAACTCGGAAAACAGCACAGAGCTTCTTTTGCTCCCAGTTTGAATAAAAGTTTAGTTCCTTTTTCCTTAATACATTCTGATGTTTGGGGTCCCTCTCGTGTCATGTCTGTGAAAGGTCATCGATGGTTTGTTACATTTATTGATGATTTTTCTCGTACTACTTGGGTGTATCTCATGAAAGATAAGAGTGAAGTTTTCTCTGTGTTTCGCACTTTTCATAAGATGATTTGTACTCAGTTTGGGGCCACTGTCAAACTCTTTCGTTCTGATAATGGCGGGGAATACATAGATTCTGGGTTAGGACAATATTTCTCTACTCATGGCATTATCCATCAGACCTCTTGCACCAATACCCCTCAACAAAATGGGGTGGCGGAACGCAAGAATCGGCATCTTCTTGACATGGCTCGGTGTATGTGTTTTTCTATGAATGTGCCTCGGCCCTATTGGGGCGACGCTGTTCTCACCGCTGCCCATCTTATTAATCGTCTCCCTACCCAGGTCTTGCACAAACAGGCTCCTCTTCACGTCCTCCTTGGTTCTCAGTCCTTGTTTTCTATTCCCCCCAAAATTTTTGGTTGTGTCTGTTTTGTTCATAATCACTCTCCCTCTCGTGGTAAGTTGGACCCTCGCTCCCTCAAGTGTGTTTTCCTTGGTTACTCTCCTACTCAAAAGGGGTATAAATGTTACCACCCTTCTTCTCGCAAGTGGTTTGTATCCATGGATGTTACTTTCTTTGAGTCCCAGTCCTATTTTTTGTCCTCTCCGGTATCACCGTCCTCATTTCCGGGGGAGCCTTGGTGTGAAGTGAGTCCTGTGCTTCCTGTGCTACCTATGGTGGAACCAGTTGTTCTTGCACCACCCTCTTCTAGTCAACCTGTTACTCCACTGCCATCTCCTGCTTCTGATGAGAGTCCAGGTAACTTTGAATCTCTTGAATCCATTGATCTTGATGTTCCTATTGCCAAGAGAAAGGGTGTGAGATCTTGTACTCAACATCCTATCTTACAGTTTGTGTCATACTCTCATTTGTCATCCTCATATAGAGCGTTTGTGTCCAATATTTCCTCTGTTAGCATTCCTAACCATTTTCAGGATGCTCTTGCTACCTCTGAGTGGAAACTAGCCATGATTGAGGAAATGAAAGCACTTAGGAAGAATGGCACCTGGGAATTGACTGAGTTACCTACGAGCAAACGACCTGTGGGATGTAAATGGGTATACACTGTGAAACACAAAGCAGATGGGTCTATTGAGCGTTACAAGGCAAGACTTGTGGCAAAAGGGTTTACTCAGACATATGGCATTGATTATCAGGAGACCTTCGCACCGTGGCTAAGATGAATTCAGTCAGAGTACTTCTCTCTCTAGCAGCTAATCTTGATTGGCCGCTTTATCAGTTTGATGTCAAGAATGCCTTTCTCCATGGTGACCTCGAAGAAGAAGTATATATGGACATTCCTCCTGGTTTTGAGAATCATCAGACAGAAGGCAAAGTATGCAAGCTTCGGAAGTCATTATATGGTCTCAAACAGTCTCCTAGGGCTTGGTTTGAGAGATTCACTCAGGCTATGTTTAAATATGGCTTCAAACAAAGTCAGGCAGATCACACATTGTTTGTGAAACATTCCTCACGTGGTAAGACTACAGCACTTATTGTTTATGTAGATGACATAGTTCTTACAGGCAATGATAGTGAGGAAATACCTCTGTTGAAGAAATATTTAGCAAATGAGTTTGAAATCAAAGACTTGGGAAGCTTGAAGTATTTTCTGGGAATTGAAGTTGCTCGCTCTAAGGATGGGATATTTATCTCACAGAGAAAATATGTGCTTGACCTGTTGAAGGAAACTGGGATGCTTGGCTGCAAGGCATGTGCCACTCCACTGGAACCTAATCAGAAATTGGGGGATGATGAAGGAGGAGAAGTTGTTGATAGGGGGAGCTATCAGCGATTAGTGGGAAAACTCATTTACCTATCTCACTCTCGTCCTGATATTGCTGTTGCTGTCAGTGTGGTCAGTCAGTTTATGCATGCTCCTCATCAGATTCACCTTGAGGCTGTCATGAGAATCTTGAGGTACTTGAAGTCTGCCCCTGGTAAGGGTCTTTATTTTTCAAAGTATGATCATCTTCGTGTGGAAGCCTATACAGATGCTGACTGGGCTGGATCAGTAACTGATAGGAGATCGACTTCAGGGTATTGCACATTTGTTGGAGGCAACCTAGTTACTTGGAGGAGTAAGAAACAGAATGTGGTTGCCAGGTCAAGCGCAGAAGCTGAGTTTAGAGCTATGGCACAAGGTGTGTGTGAACTTTTATGGATCAAGTTATTGTTGAGTGATCTAGGTATCGATCAGAAGGACTCCATGCGGTTATACTGTGATAATAAGGCCGCCATCAACATCGCTCACAATCCAGTTCAACATGACAGGACAAAACATGTTGAGATTGATCGCCACTTCATTAAGGAGAAACTCACTAGTGGTACCATTACTCCTTTTGTCCAGTCGGGTGAACAACTTGCTGACATTCTCACCAAGGGGGTTGAGAATAAACCATTTCATGACATATTAGGCAAGCTGGGCATGAGAGATATCTTCGCACCAGCTTGAGGGGGAGTGTTAGCATGTAATAGATTAGCAGCCGAAAGTTCAGTTTTCTTTAATCACCGAAAGTAGCATTACAATAGTGGGTGTATTATTTTATGCCCTCAGGGCCCTTCTTGTCTCTCTGTTGTAACTCTAATTTCATCTATAAATGAGGGATGATTTTATATCATACCCTAAGCTGATTATTCACGCTTCAATGGATTGGTGACAAATGGAGTGGCACAGCAGAGATGTCACACACACTACAAGAAAAGTGGGCTTATGAGATGGAACTTTTTGCGACGGCACATTTGCCGTCGCAAAAAGTCATTTTTTTTGTGACGGTACAACTTGCCGTCGCAAAAAATATGACCTTTTGAGACGGCAGAACTTGCCGTCGCAAAAAATGTGACCTTTTGAGACGGCACAATTTGCCGTCGCAAAAAATGTGACTTTTTGAGACGGCACAACTTGCTGTCGCAAAAAATGTGCCTTTTTGAGATGGCACAATTTGCCGTCACAAAAAAAATGTGACTTTTTTAGACGGTACAACTTGCCGTTGCGAAAAATGTGCCTTTTTGAGACGGCACAACTTGCCATCGCAAAAAAAATGTGACTTTTTGGTAAAAAAACAAAAATAATAATAATAATTTTTTTTCATTAAAATAAAAATAAAACAAATAAATTTTCAATCTATAACTAAAAAAAAAAGATGATTTTTTTTTAAAAAAAAAATTCATTAACTACAAAAAAAAATTATTTTAACAAAAAATAAATTTTTTTGGCGACGGCAACCCCCGTCGCAAAAAAAAAAAAAAGGTTAAACCACGTTTTGTTGTTTAAATTTCATTTGTGACCGATTTTTTTTTTTTCATTCCCGCTATGTTTCCCTCCCCCCTTTTTTTTTTCTATTCCCCCCCTTTTTTTTTTTTTTTTTTCCATTCCTGTTCTGTAACCCCCCAACCCAAACAAAAAATCCCCAATCTCAAACCACCCCACCCAAAACCAAAAATCCCTAATCTCTTCTTATTCTGTCTCTTTTCACCCATTTTTCATCTTCCTCTCTCTCTTCTCTTTCTCTCTTTCACTCATCACTCTTCTCTGTCTGTCTGTCTGTCTATCTGTCTCTCTTTCTCTCTGTGTGTCTCTCACTCATCTATCTCTTCTCTCATCTCTTTTCTCTCTCTGTCTCTTTCGTTCATCTCTCTTCTCTCTATCTCTCTCATCTCATTTTTCTCTCTATCTCTCTTGTTCATCTCTCTTCTCTCTCTGTCTCTTTTTCTGTCTCTCACTCTCTATCTTTTTCTCTCTTTGTCTCTTCTCTTTCTCTCTCTAACTCATCACTCTTCTCTGTCTGTATGTCTCTATCTCTCTCTCTTTCTCTCTTTGTCTCTCGTTCATCTCTCTTCTCTCTATCTCTCTCATCTGTCTTCTCTCTCTGCATCTCTCACTCATCTCTTTTCTCTTTATCTCTCTCTCGCTCATCTCTCGTCTCTCTATCTCTCTCATCTCTTTTCTCTCTACGTCTCTCTCGCTCATTTTTCTTCTCTCTCTATGTCTTTCTCTTGTTCATCTCTTTTTGTTTTCTTTCTCTTTCTTTTTGTCTATCTCTCGCTCATCTCTTGTTTCTCTTTCTTTTTCTGTCTCTTTCTCTCTCTCTTTCTATCTCTCTCTGTCTCTCACTTTCTTTCACTCATCACTCTTCTCTCTCTCTCTTTTTCTCTATCTGCCTATCTATTTGTCTGTCTATTTGTCTCCCCCTCATTGTGTTCACCTTGCTTACTCCCCTCTCACTTCTTCTCTATTTACCAAGCTATCTTTCGATTTATCGAGACACTACAAGAAAATGCACTTTTGGTGACCACTTTGTCTTTCTATCGCTCATCACTCTGTCTCTGTTTCTATCTCTCTTCTCTATCTGTCTCTCACTCATTTCTCTCTCACCACCCATCTCCTCTACCACCTTCACCACTATTGCAAATGACATTCCACTACCACAACTACTACCACTGTTGCCACTCCGCCTCTACGACTATCATTACTACCACCATCACCACCACTCCACTACCACCATTACTACTACCATTACCTCTCATCCACCACCGCTACTCTATCTCTTCTACCACTACCACAACTTCACCACTAATCTCATTCGCTATCACCACCACCACCACTATCACCTCTTATCCACCACCTTCACCACTACTGCCGCTCCCTATTCTCTACCACAAAAAATTTGATGACAAAAAATTAACTTTATTTTAATGAAAAATATTTTTTATTCAAAATGAATAACAATAATAATAATAATTTTTTATTCATTAAAATAAAAATGAAACAAATAAATTTTCAACCTTAATAACTAAAAGAAAACGAAAAATAAAAAAAAAATTTCATTAACTAAAAAAAATTATTTTAACAAAAAATAAAATTTTTAAATATTCATTTTTGATGAAAATCAAAAATAAAAAAAATAAACCACCCCCCTCCCGGCCCGCCCTTTTTTTTTTCATTCCCGCTCGGGTTACCAAAAACGCCCAATCTCTTCAACCAAAATCCCCAATCTCTTGAACCAAAAATCTCCTTCAACCAAAAATCCCTAATCTCTTCTTACGGCTCTCTCTCTCCGGCGAGCGGCGGCAGACGACGGCATCGAGCAGCGTGCGACGAATACGAAGTTCCTCATTTCTTCTCTCTCCTTCTAGACCCTTCGAAGCCTCCTTGCCTTCCAAGTTCGTACAAAACACCGCGGTTTCATCTGAGTACGAGCAAGAACAGGACCTATTGAGCGATGCAAAGGAACCCAGTTATGTTTGATAATGTTTAGCTCATTGTTTTTTTGTAAATTTATATTTAAAATTTCAAACTATTATGTATTATAATTTTAAACTTTTGATATTGATATTCATTTGTAAATGACAGGTGTTTGGAGGAAGGGGCAGAGGATTTTATAGTGAAACCTGTTAAATGATCGGGCGTGAAACGTTTGAAAGATAAGTCTTCGATGATGATGATGTTCATGTTCTTGTAAAGGTATTAAGCAAATTCATATTTTTTTGGCATCCATTTTCATGCACATCAAGTGTTTGATTAAATGTGTCAATGGGTTTGTTTTGTCTGTGTTGATAGTTGGATTAATTTGATAGAGACAAATTAATAGGTAAATTTGTTGCATTTGAAACTATAGTGATCAAATTAATTGACAGCTATAAAGAATCATTTGGGGGATTGTGAACCACATTTATATAAATCTCGATTTTGTGCGTATCTGGGACATGGTTCTTCTTTGCTTCTCTTTGGTGGTATGCCCTGCTGTTGGACTAGATGTGTTTGTATTGTAGTAGAATAGAGCATGCATGCTGTTTAACATTTTGAGTAGACACAAGAATAAAACACGACCAAATTGGGGCAGTACTCCTGACAGGGCTACTTGTACATCCTGGAAATTTTGAAAGCACTCCACAATAGAGCACAAAATGGGGCAGTATACTCTACACCACAAACCAGTAGCCGTACACCCATTGGAAATTGTGGAAGGAAGCTATCCTTGATAACCGTGTAGTAGGGAAATCTGGTGACTATAGTGAAGAAAATTTCCAAAAACATATATGATTGTGCCTTCATAGACAATCTAGTTCACATTTCGGCTTGCAAATCCATGTGAAATGTCCAGCTAGAATTAATAGTCTACAAGAATTTTCCAAAAAAGTAAACTGCTGTTAATTGTGGATGATGTTTAAAATCAAGTCATTTGCTTCTTTTTTTTTTCTTTTTTTTTTTACATAATAAGAAAACTGGGTTCATTATGCTTATGATTATATTGAGGTGAGCTAAATTAGTGTCGCTTCTCTTTTTTCTTCTGATATTTATAACATAGTAGAAATTCATGGAGTGTAACTGCCACAATTAAAGAAATACATAATTAATTGTAATCAAAAGACCAACAGCTAATCAATAAACCAATTATGTTATTCATAAAGTTTTTTTTTTTTTAATAAAAAGAGACTTCGTAAACTAACAAGTGGGTTTCTGGAGAAGAATCGTGATTTATTACACTTGGATACCATTCAACTATTATCTTCTTGCAAATGCCACCTTCTTCAGGTATTTGCATCGTCTTTGGTTGCTCAATCTGAGAAGCCTGTTGTTGGTGCACTACATAAATCAGGTGGAGCAGACTCCCAAAAGTTAAGTGTTGCAGCAAAATTTAAGGTACATTCACTTTATGGAGTTTTGTTTGTCCCAAAGACTGATCATGGAATTTCACATTGTCGCCATTTATGCTAATTAGAATAGCATGAATGTCTGAGAGGCATTGTGTGACATTTGAGGCACTTAAATTTTATTTCTTCTTCTATTTTTTTGCTTTCTGTGCGTATGTCTTTTGATTTGCAATTGAAGTAGCAAAACAAAGAAAAGGGTGTCTGGGCCATTTACATGGATAGTAATTTTCTTTAAAAACCCTTTCTATCAAATTAAAGTGGCACAACGTGACTTATTCGAGGACATAAAATTTTTAAATACAAGATAGCGAATAAGAAATGTCACTAAGTAATGAGAGTATTAGTAGCATGGACACTTCTAGGGAGGACCTGTTTCTATTTTGACAACAGTTTTCAGAGTCTCTAATAAGACCTATGTGGTGAATCTCTTTGCATGACTAAGGTTTGACTTTCTTGGGAATGCAACCCACCACCCCAAATATATTTTGAAACATTTCTAAGACGCGTACATTATATATGGCATTTGTGGGATTTCGTCTTTCATATTTTGCATTTGTAAGTAGAATTTTTAGATATTTATTTACATCACATATTTTTCTTACATTATATGCATCAAAAGTATATGAATAGTAATATGATTTGGTGTCCTTACTGTGTGCATGTCCTAGTTTCTTAGGAATTGCTGTGTTAGCATATATGTGATGTTGTGTTTGTCCCATGTGTGCGCTACATTGATGCGAGGAAAACAGATAGTATTCCTAAGCTGTACTATAGTGGGTACCAATCCTGCATGGCTAAGACTATTGGTTTCAACTCTTGTTAAGAATGCTTCAAGAATCGAAAGTGGTGTTAACTCAAAGGCATCATTAACCATAAAAGGAACTTTTTGGACAAAAGCTTAAGCAGTGGCAAGAATGGATTTGAACTTCTTAGGTGAACTTCAATCATATTGAAAGCGATATTTTACTGAAGTTTAAAATAGTGGTGACTGATGAACCACTTATGGGGTGTATTGTTAATTAAGATCATGTACAAATTGATTACAGAGGTTTGGCCCATGTTTCTATGACTAGTCTTATTTATGATCCAGATGTAGATTCCAAAATGTAGGAATATTTCTTTAGAGAATGTGAAATATGAATATTTTTCTATGTACATAAGAGTTGGAGGTTACATATGTTGTAGCCTTGAAATAAATAATCATCAAATTTGTGTCTTAAATTTGGGGTGACTCTTGGTTTTTCATATGCACATGGGTTTGTGTCTGATACAAATGATGGATTAGTATAACATGATATTACATTATTATTTCTGAGAATACTTGACCCTCATGGTTTGTGGTTTATCACATGATATTGTAGAAAATTTTCTTTTCAGGATGAGTTAGCTTCTTTAATTTGATTCATGTTGTTTGCTGATATTTAGGGCCAATTGTTCCAATTAATGCAACGTTTAGAGAGTACAACACCACATTTCATTCGTTTTATCAAACCCAACAACGTTCAATCTCCTGGAATGTATGAACAAGAACTTGTGCTGCAGCAGCTAAGATGCTGTGGGGTCCTAGAAGTTGTTCGAATATCAAGATCTGGCTTTCCTACCAGGATGACTCATCAAAAGTTTGCCAGAAGGTAAAGAAATATGGTGTCATTTTATTTAATTTTTTTAGTTCTATTGGCATGCTAAAAATTGTGTAATAAATTCTCAAGCATCTGATTTTTCTTGTCTCAATGATCCTTTTATTTTTATTTTTATAATGCCCTCTTTTCATGTATCCTGCATTAGGTATGGTTTTCTTTTACTGGACAATGTTGCATCGCAAGACCCACTAAGTGTTTCAGTTGCAATTCTTCATCAGGTCAATATTCTGCCTGAGATGTATCAAGTTGGCTACACAAAATTGTTTTTCCGCACTGGCCGGGTAAGATGTACACTTTCAATTGACTCTGCAATCTAGTTTATTCAATAAAGATGCAAATATTTAGTTAATCTTACTAAGGCCTTCATCCTAGCAGGGTAAAAGTTGAAAATTTTCTGTGCATGTGGACGGGTTGGCCCACATTGAGTAAAAACAACTTGAGTTGAGCTGCCTTTTTGCATAACTAAAGTCAAGTAGTAGCTTGATGATAAAATAGATATCACACCTTCAAAAATATCCAAATGGATACATTGCAAAATATTATCATGCTTGGTTGTGTTTTTTCAAAAACACTTTTCAGAAAATTCTACTTTCTTGTTTTCCGTATTTTTTTGTTTTTATTGAATTTTTAAAATATTTTAAGCAATTTTTTTTACTTTTTAGACATACCTAACATAAACATACCTAAAAAGTAAAAAAATTATGAAAAAAACCTTTTAAAAATTCATTAAATACCAAAAATATAAAAAAATACGAGAATCCAGTACATTTTTTTGTATTTTTATGTATTTATTAAATTTTTAAAATATTTTTTCACAAATTTTTTACTTTTTAGATACATCTAAGTAAGGTGCATCTTAAAAAGTAAAAACAAAAATGTTTAAAATTTTAAAAATATTCACTAAAAACAAAAAAACACGAAAACTAAAAAACTGAGTTTTCAAAAAACTCAAACCAAACACACTGATTGGTATTTGCTTTGGAAGACCATAGAAAAATATGTAAATATCAAAGTAAAAAATCAATGAAAAAGGATATATTTAGGTCTTGAACGTACATATATATTGCAAATTTCATGGATTGAATTTTGATTTTTTTTTTTTCTGATTTTTAGATAACCAAATAAAAGTCTTAAAATTTTTTAAAAATTGAAGTCAGAATTTAAGAATCAAACATGGTGATTAGTTTTTGTTATAGTATTAAAATTTATAATTTTTTTTTTGTATTTGATGTTATAGTAGTTAAATTTTTATTTTTGTATTTGATTGAGATGTTTAATTATCCATCTGGGATTTGATGACTAACAAAAAAAAAATGTTGTATTTGATGTTATAGTAGTTAAATTTTTATGTTTTTTTGTAATTAACATTAGCACATAATTATATTGTCATTAATTATTTTTATTTTTATTTTTATTTTTATTTTTCAGATATCTCCCATGTAAGAGTGTGCTTCTTGTGGAATGCATGCCTGTGGAGAATATGGCTAACTTTTGTTTTTGTTATCTATGAAGAATGATGAGAAAAACATTTAATTTTGGTTTATGTTATTTTGAATTATGAACAAAATAATGTATTTAAACATTATAAATGTATTATGGAACATTATGTAGTGCGATAATTTTGTTGATGTGTAATTATGAATGGAAGAATATTTTATTATGAAGAAATTGTTATTTTTATATAGAAATTTTTATATTATTATGGAGAAATTTTAATATTTTTAATAATTTTATCGCAGGATGTTTTTTTCTTTTTTGTGGCGGTACTATACCATCGCAAAAAAAGAAAATTTTAATATTTTTATTGATTTTGTTATAGGTTCTACTTTTTGCGACGGCACTAAACTATCGCAAAAAATAGAAATTTTATTATTTAAAATACAAATTTTATTATTTTTTAATACTTTTTGCGACGGTAGTACACTATCGCAAAAAAATAGAAAATTTCATATTTTTAATACTTTTTGCGACGGCACCACACCGTCGCAAAAAACAATGTTCTTGCCGTTGCAAAAAAAAGACTATTAGCGACGGTATTTTTTGCTGTCTCAAATAACATTTTTAGCGACGGTAAAATAGTGCCGTCGCAAAAAGTCAAGAAATTTCAAACATTATTAGCGACTGCAAAGTGCCGTCGCAAAAGGTAAAAATGCCGTCGTAAAACATTAGCGACGGCACTATGCCGTCGCAAAACCTCTTTTGCAACCCCCTTTATTGCGACCCCCCACTTGCCGTCGCAAAAAGTCACCTACCGTCGCAAAAAACCTTTTGAGACAGCGTTTGGGGTATTTGCAACGGCGTTTTACCGTCGCAAAAAAGCAATTTTTTTGTAGTGCCAATTTCGTATTGTGAAAAATCTTTAAATCTTGAGATATTGATTTGTGATTATATTTCAATTTAAAACAATAAACAACAATCTCAATCAAATAATTAACACAAATCGACACAACGATTTAACGTGGAAAAATCACAATTGAAGCGTCTCCAATTATGATAACAAAATCACGGGCAAAAATCACAAAATAATCTATTAAGAAGACAAAAAGGAATTATACAAGTGTACCATCAATTACTTAGCGAATTCATGCTCGAATTGAACTGACCCAATGTGCCTCTTCACCTTGGAATTGTCTTGCTCAAACGTTCAATCCACAATGCCGATGTCGAATCCACGACAAGGAGCTGCTTCGGAATTCACCAAAGCTTCAGGCCCAAATTCCTTGGAATCCATCGAAGAACAACTCTCTCTTTTTTCTGATCACTCTTAAATCATGAAGGAAACACTCATAAAGTATCTTCTAATGTAAAACACTTTGTTTTTTCTGTCTCTCTGAAAATCTGAATGGGTCAAACCTTAAAATGAACAAACAACGCACTTTATAGGAAACTGGATCGCGAAGACGGCTCAAGCGCATATTTCACCGCTCAAGTGGTGTGAGTAAAGGCGGTGCGAAACATATAGGCAGACTGCTCGAGAGCAACTTTCACCGCTCGTAAGGTAAAACTTTCTTCCCAAAAATTTAGGCGCTTTGCCAAAGTATTGGATGATCATTTTCTCCTCTTGATCCTCGTACATAGTTAGCGAAGTGGCAAACACGAAAGCCTCAAGGTCAAAAACTATTCTGTATAGGCACAATTCGGTTTGGATTCACATTTAAACACTCATAGTTTCACTAAAATAAAAGAGGAAATAACATTACAACTGAAATTTTTTTTATCAAATAGAATTACCAATTACAAAAACCTAACATATTGAATGCCAGTTATGTTGACAACAATGAAGAGCTCTCTGTGATGTATCGTCCTATTAATTTCTCAATTGTATCGTTAGTGTTTTTCGATGAATTAGGGTATTCACAATGGAGTACGTGGAGCCAGGACACTAGTAGATGGGTCAGGTTTTGGTCGGCTTCTAAGGATCCGTGTGATTATTATAGCTAATGCGGTCCATATGGTAATTGTGACCCAAATAATGGTGGTTTGTTCGAGTGCACGTGCCTCCCAAGATATGAGCCCAAGTTGGCACGTGACTGGTATTTACAAGATGGGTCAGCCGGATGCAAAAGGAAGAGTGCCACACTTGCTATGTGCAATAACGGTGAATGGTTCGTCAAGGTTACACATGCAAAGATTCCTGATACCTAAGTAGCAGCACATTCAGAGATGAACATAAGTAATGAAATGTGCAAGAACAAGTGTTTGAGAAATTGTTTATGCTTGGCTTACGCGAATGGAGTAGGGGCATTTTGTCACATGGTATGAGAATTTGACAGATACAAGAGTGTTCTCTGGGATTAGACTTGTATATTCGAGTGAATGCAGTTGAATTAGGTATGTTGTTCGTTCCTACTAAAGATGTGTTTATGAATGATTTTTTAAAAGACTTTTTTTCTTTTTTTATTGATTTTTTTATTAAAAAAATTATTAAAGATTGGGTAAATTACACTGACACCTCCAGAAGTTTATATTTATTACAATTCCCCTCTCACCTTTTGGAAATTACATCTCCCTCCATGAGGTTTAAAGTTTTATTACAGATTCCCCCCTCAACAATTTAATTTTTTTAAATACCAATTTTTCCCTCACTGGATAAATTACATTGACACCCCTCACATTTTAGAAATTACAATCTCCTTCCTAAGGTTTAAAGTAGCATTACCAATTGCCCCCTCGGTTAGTATTAGTTGGAAAAAAAATTAATTGGGAAAAAAATTAATTGAAAAAAAAATAATTGAAAATTTTTTTTGTTAATAAAATTTTTCAATTTTTGTTTAAAAACCAACGTAAACTCATTTTTTGAATTTATGTTATTTCCTCAAATTTACAAACCGAGACAACAATTTATAAACCAAAAAAATTATCAAACAAGTTTTTATGATAGTTTTTTTAATTTTTGTAAATATAAATTGAAAATTGAAAAAGAAATGGTTACCAAACATGCCTCAAATGGTAAAAATATTGTAAAATTAACAAATAATTAAATAAGTTACAAATGTAAGAAATGACTTATCAAAAGATTCTTAGGCTATGTATGGTTTGATTTTTAGAAATTTGTTTAAAATTAAAAATGAATTTAGTTAAGAAATAAAAAATAAAAAATAATTATCATTTAAGGGTAAAAAATAATTATCATTTTAACTTTTGGGCATGTTATGTACATAGGTATGGCTGTTTCAATTTAATTTGTAAAAAAATATTTCTAACCACTTGAAAGATAAAAATTATATAAAAATGATAATTATTTTTTATTTTTTTATTTCTTAACCAAATCAATTTTTAATTTTAAATTTTTTTTTTTAAAATCAAACTATACATAACCTAAGAATCTTTTGACAAGTCATTTCTTACGTTGGTAACTTATTTAATTATTTGTTAATTTTGCGACATTTTTACTATCTGAAGTCTGTTTGGTAACCATTTCATTTTCAGTTTTCAATTTATATTTACAAAAATTTTAAAAACTATCATAAAAACTTGTTTGATAATTTTTTTGGTTTAAAAATGGTTGTCTTAGTTTGTAAATTTGAGGAAAAAAAGTAAATTCAAAAAATGAGTTTATATTGGTTTTTAAACATAAATTTAAAAATTTTACTAACAAATTTTTTTTTTCAATTATTTTTTTTTCCAATTAATTTTTTTTCCAATTAATTTTTTTTTCAACTAATACTAACCGAGAGGGTAATTGGTAATGCTACTTTAAATCTTAGGGAATGGATTGTAATTTCTAAAATATGAGGGGTGCCAATGTAATTTACCCAATGAGGGCAAAATTGGTATTTAAAAAAATTAAATTGCTAAAGGGGGAAATCTGTAATGAAACTTTAAACCTCAAGGAGGGAGATGTAATTTCTAAAAGGTGAGGGGGGAGCTGTAATAAATATAAACTTTAGAGGATGTCAGTGTAATTTACCCTTAAAAATTTATACTTGTAAGTTCTACTCAATTAGATGGACTAAAGGTTGTTTTGGGAAAATGGTTAAAAGCTGACTTTTTTGCTTTTTTTGACTTTTTTCACTGATTCATGTGAGAGGTGAAATAAGTCCTAGATATATATATATATATATATATATAAGTCCACTAACCCCCCCCCCAAAAAAAAAGTCTTTGATGAAATTTAAAAAAAAAAAATTAAATAGTTTTTACCTTTTAGATCTTCCTACACTAGACGGACTAAAGACAAAATTTAATCACAATTGGAAGAAAAAAAAAATTACTAAGGACAAAAATTCAAAAAAAATATAATTTTTTTAATTGGATTCCAAACTCACCGTAAATTTTTCTTACAAGTTTCATGTTTCGTGTAAAGAAAAATGAACAATTGTGACAACAAAGGTCATATACAAGGCAATCAAGTTGATTAATCTCCTTACCTAATCACAAATTTTTTTTTTTTTTTTTTTGAAAGAGAGTTTATTTCACAAAGAAACTTGTGCTCCCTTCTTTCAACTGAAAATATCTTTCAAAGAAAAAGACTTATTTTTTTTAGTTACCATCTTAAAAATAACAGTAATACTATGAATTGAGAAATTTTATCCTGAATTTTATCTAGGTACATTAATTTATAGCTTGAATTCATTTGTATTTGAATCTTATACTATAACAATTTAATTTCTATTACATAAACACACTATACAAAAAAGAAAAACGCTATGAACCCCACTTATGTACCTCGAATTTACCTCGAATGAGAGTTGTGTGGTTGGAAATGAATTTGTGTAGTGTGGGGTCTATGTGTAGGGTAAATCTGAACCACAAAATGATAATTTTAGGTAATTTGTAGGTAGTTAAATATGGTTTGTAGTATTACTACCTAGAAAACTTTGGATAGATTCTTTTGGTACCGTAAACTCTGGGCTGGCCTTGGGCTAAGGCCACTAAGACTTGTGTCTTAGGCCTCAAAATTTGGCCCAAAAATAAGGTCCCCAAATTCATTAGTAGTATATTCAAAATTTAAATTGGCCTAATTTATTTTTATTGATATTGGGTCAGTCTAAAGGATTCAAAAAATTCTGTTGGGCCCAACTAAAAAAAAATATTTAATCACAAATGTGGTTAGCTCAGTTGAAAAAAATGAATTAAAACATATACAAGTATAGTTGGCTCAAATAATGGAATAAATAATTTTGTCCTAATTTTTCTCTCTCATAAACTATTAGATTTTAATGGAATAAATAATTTTACCCTAATTTTTTTGAATAATACTATATGCACCAATTAGTGTACTACCTAGTTAGTACACTAATTGGTGCATGTAGCACCACCAAATTTTTTTACCCTATGTCTTTATCATATTTTAATTGAATAAATTTTTCCTAATTTTTTTGCCTTAATTTTGTTTCATTAAATTGTGTTCCATAATTTATTTGCTATCAGATATTAGATAATAAGTGGATTGTGTGTTTTGTGCGGAAAATTGGTTATATAATCATGTTTCCTTTTCATTTATGTCTACTTCACACTACTGGTGAAACAAAATTATTATCCCACTCTTCAATTTAATACAATGTGAAATCATTTGTGTTTGTTTCACAATGCTGTAACATTTCATTAATTAGATTTGTTGATTAAATTGGTTTGTTTTGTTAATTTAAACTATACCTTTTGGTAACTTTTTCTTTTTGGTACTCTGGAATGAATATATTTTGAAATCTATTTTGGTATCAATCAGCGGTAGTGGTGCCAAACTGATGATTTTTTATTTTTATTTTTATGAACATAGGCCCCCTTTTTTTTTGATTTCGTCTTAGGCCTTGTTTGGGAACATGTTATTTTAGTAACTTTTTGGCTTTTTGGCTAAAATATGAGGTTAAAAAAACTAGTATGTTTGGGATGACTTTTTGGTTTTTTACGAAAAGATGTGTAAAAAGTACAGAGAAAAAGAAAATTTTGACTTTTTAGTATAGATTTTAGGTTTTTTGATTTTTTTAATAACTTTTTAACTTTTAAGCTAAAACAAGCCCATGCTTCCCAAAAAACTCAGACCGGCCCTGAGTAGACTTACTAAAAACAATACGCAAACACACTATACAGAAAAATTTGGATAAATTCTTGGGAAATTTATTGGAAAGTCCTATTTTGGGAACTTATATACCATTTGGTTCCATGTTTTAAATGGTTGATTGAGGAGTCCTTATTAGATGTAGTGTGTGACCAGTAAGTCATTTTTCAAGTGTGGATGCGTATTGGTTAGACAAATATATCCTCACTAGTTAATTGGGGAAGTTTGTTTTTTTTTTGGGAATGTGTGACAGGTATGGTGTGAACTCCAATATGGCAGGTATTAATGTGACACTCTAACGATGGGGCAATGTGGTAGGTATGATGTGACACTCTAAAATTTTTACTCATCCTTAGTATACTTTTTCCAAATGTGACAACATGGTAGGTATGATGTGATACTCCAAAAAAAAAAAATCCTTAGTATACTTTTTTCAAATATGACAATGTGACGGGTATGTTGTGATACTCTAAAAAAATTAAAAACTCCTTAGTGTACTTTTCCTAAACGTGACATGTGACACTCCAACGTGGCGGACCCAATTTGATTGAATTACTGCGTGTCTTCATGTCATGCGTCAAAAACAATTAGTAAGGAATTCACGTCCCATATTGTGCATGTTAAAAATAACCAAATTTTAAAAAGCTGCTAGTGCGCTTTTCGAACAACGAGACACACAAACACCCCACCACCTTATCCATATATAAAAACTCCTTAGTGTACTTTTCCTAAACGTGACATGTGACACTCCAACGTGGCGGACCTAATTTGATTGAATTACTGTGTGTTTTCACGTCACGCACCAAAAAATAATTAGTAAGGAATTCATGTCCTACACTGCACGTGTTAAAAACAAACCAACCTTAAAAAGCTACTACTACACTTTTTGAACAACGTGACACACAAATACCCCATCACCTTCCCATACATAACGACGCCACCCGTCCCCTAACTGTACTAACAATGGCAAAACAGTCAACAAATAATTTAAGGGACCAATCAATCACCAAAAACACATTTGGGACCTTATGGATTACAAGTTTACAAAACGGGATTTACTGGTCAATTCTCCTAAATTGTTCTGGGACAGTAGACTTGTAGACTTATAGTAAAAATAATATGCTAATAGTTTGTAGTAATATAGATGGTTTTTGTGGATATGTGGTGCTGGGTAGCGTGTATTGGGAATAAACTCCGCTTAAGTAATGAAATTAAAAGTAAAATAATTAGAAAACAATAAAAATTATGTGATTCGTAAAATACTTATGTTCACGGGTGAGAGAGAAATAATTCACTAACAATAAAAAAAATTACAATAATAAAACAAATAAACTCTCTAATATTTTTTTTCCCCAGTAGCTAATAGTATTCTCATCTTCACAGGTGTCTCTATTTACACATCACTTTTCATCTCAAGACACACCATTAATTAGTTTGTCTTTTATTACAATATTAACCTAATGTAAAATGACCACAAAGGACAAAGAGTTATGATATACACCTTACGTAAAATTACCATAAAGGACAATAATGAATACAAAATACACACCTCACTTCTAAAACGTTACTTACGTATCTTTTCTTTCAAGAACCCAAAAACCCAAAAACAAAAACCAAAAACCCTTAAAGAAACAACAAAAAATATACGTATTATTGAAGATTTTGATTGGACTGAATGATGGAGGCATCTGGCAATATTGATTTGGAACAATGGAGTAAAAAAAAGGTTAGTTTTTCATTTTTGTTTGTTTGTTTGTTTGTTTTGTTTCGTGTACTTGCTGAGTGGTAAACCATTTGCATTCTTTCGGATACCTAGATTCGAACAATGTACTCATGTTCGACTATTTATAATCGAACAAGTTCTAATTGTTCAATTTTCTGGTGTCGAACATAGTCCACATGTTCGGGTAATAAGTTCTGAATTTATAGCATTTGTTCGGCTTTCAATAGTCGAATTTTTGAATTTAGCTCGACTCTATATTTCTGAACACTTACAACAATTTTTATTTTTTCATTTTTTCAGAACTGTGCATCCATGGAGATGGTCGTGAACCAGAGGAGAATGGAGTGAAGTTGTCTTCAGCACGAATGGAGACCGGTTTAGACTGGTTCCCAAACCTCTGGATGACAATGAAATAGAGAATTGAGGGGGACGTTGTGTGTGTTTTTGAAGTGGAGGTGTAGAATATTGAAGATTAAAGATTGTGGGTGGGGTGTATGAGTGAGTAAGGGTAAAGATGGAAGATTGTGAGTGGGGTTTGTGAGTAAGGGTAAAGATAAAAGATTGTGGTGTGTATTGAGCAAATCTTTTATTTATCAAATTACTAAAAGTGTGCCTTGAGTAGTGGTGTGCCTTGAGATGAAAGATGGTGTGTAAACAGAGGCACCCCATCTTCACATCTACAAATTAATACACACTTATCACCAAAATTATCCTTATTGTTACTATGGCCAAGAGTAGAGGGAACATATGAATTTCATCCGATTTTGTATTTGGTGTTTGATTGCGGGATAAGGAGGAAGAGATTGGAGTGTTATTTTTGGTGTGGCCAGGGGCGAGAATTGTGTTGGTCATGTTTGTTTCATATTATTAGGGATTTGTATAGCGATCCCGGTTTTCCCTTTCGTGTTTAACTATAATCCGGACTCGGTTCCGTAAGGGTGTTGTTGTCTTATCCTCTTTCTATCCCTTACTCTTTGTGTTCGAGTTTTGGGTCATGTTGGGCAAGTTGGGAATAAGTTGGTTGCGTTTTAAAACGTAAAATCTTTGCCCAGTTTTTGGTCTCTCCGCTCGAGCGGTGCTTTTGACGCTCGAGCGGGCCCTTGTTGCTGCTTATCCGCTTGAGCGGGGGTTTTGGCGCTCGAGCGGGGAAATCACCCATCTAGTATTTCGTCTGCAGTGTTGGACGCTCGAGCGGGGAGTTTGATGCTCGAGCGGGGACCATGTTTGTAAAAGTTCTGGGAGTGTGCATCCGCCGCTCAAGCGGGAGTTTGGACGCTCGAGCGGGAGTCTGTGAGTGACGCTCGAGCGGGGGTTTCCACGCTCGAGCGGGGCAACTTTTATATAAAGCCGAGATCCGACTTTTTTGTTCACTTTTCAACATCTTTTCTCTCTCTTACTTTTCCAAAAAGCTATTTTGAGAGTTCCTCTCACTAAAACCCTAACTTCTCTCTTAGGATTGATCTAGTAGGAGTCGTTTTCTCACCTTGAACCTTTACAAAAGTTGTGTTGATCGTCGATGGCTATCTTTTGATCTGAAAATTTCAGGATTTGGAGCATTTTCGTTTTCTTCATCTCCTTCGTTGGGCTCCATCATTCGAGGTAGGGATATCCTACTCCTCTTTATGAGCTTTGTCGTTAAATTTTAGTATTTTGATATGTTGGGGGTTGTTGGGTAATTTTGAGAAAGTTTGGGCCTTTGTGTAATTTTACAAAAGTTGGGGGTTTTAAATATATAAAACCTATATGCACGTTTGGCATGGAGAAACGGAATTAATGTTGAAACATTGATGAAAATGAAACCTTAGGGCTGTAATGTTAATTATGGAAAATGCCCTAATTACATTGATTAATTAATTTGTATAATTAATTGTGAGAAATGAGGAATTGAAATGAGAAAGTCGAGATTGGGAATATATGGGATTAAAGGGTGTAGTTGAATCATCTATCGCTCACCAAGTTGAAATGTTGACTATTATATCCGTTGGGTGCATTTGTTTTCTGTTTAGAAATAATTGCTTTGGGCTACCGGTGGAGGGTAGTTTTGATTGTTGTAGACAATGCATGATGATTAGGCAAACTAAAACTAATCAATTGGATGTGTCATAGAGTATGACGGTTGAAAGAATACATTAACTTTATGTGTTGATTGGTTATGTATACTACCGATGTGTATATATATGTGTTGTTTTGTGCAAACGGTTTATTGGAAGAAAGGGGCTGGACCTCTAAACCAAACGGTTTATTGGAAGAAAGGGGCTGGACCTCTAAACCGGAAATTGACACAGCTCATATGCTTATCTTTTGAAGTGTTGATATAGCTCATATGCTTATCTTTTGAAGCGTTGATATAGCTCATATGCTTATCTTTTGAAGTGTTGATATAGCTCATATGCTTATCTTTTGAAGCGTTGATATAGCTCATATGCTTATCTTTTGAAGTGTTGATATAGCTCATATGCCTATCCTTTGAAGTGTTGATGCAGCTTGTGTGCTTATCTATTGAAGTATTGATATAGCTAGTATGCTTATCTATTGTGAAATGGAAAAATGTTAAAGATGAGTTATTGTCTCATATAAGTTGTTTGGCTAGGTTCTGAACTATGGTATGAATTGAGAATTGGATAAGAAACGGAAAGTGAAATGTAACTTGGACATGATTGTCATGAGACTGTAACACGGTATAAGTGAGAATATAAGTGTGGACCATCTGTTGAATGCTATTATTTTAGTCATTGTTTGTAATTGGTTTAGTGTATTTCTACTGGGCTGTGGCTCACCCTATATGGGAACATCATTTCAGGTACAGGTAGCATGCCACCTCCAAGGACATAGCTTGGGAGGCTAGGGGCGGACAGACCTTTTTGTCGTCTATTTCCTTTTGATGTATTACATGTAATTCAGGCCAAGGGCTTAATTTGTATTTGAGTTAGCACTCTATTTTCTTGTAACCAAGTGTTGATTTGGAAAACTGTAAGCCCGTAGGGCATTTGCTTTGTTAACATGTAATACTGTTGTAAGAACTACTCTGATGAATAGAAGAATGTTGGTCTTTTGAACATCAATGCGTCTCAATATTGGTGGGTTTATTGTATTATTTTGAGGGCGTTACAACTTGGTATCAGAGCTTACCGGGTTCGAATACTTCAGGTACGTGGGAAGTGATTAGTATCACGATGGGTTTGTCTCGCTTGATTAGAGACTTAGATGTAATGTTATGTGCTTATGTGATAACATGTTTATGTGACTATTTGGGTATGGGATTTAATTTCTAGGATGTTGATTGGATCTTTGGGTTTCTGTGAGTCTTGTTGGAAAAGCACTTGATCAGTGCTGTTTCTAACCGGAACTCAAGTAACGCCTCGGGACTATCATTATCCAGAAATGAAATTCGTAAGTGCTTATGTGTTTATGTGCTTATGTTGAATGAATTACAGCTGTCCATCGTGTTAGGACGCTAGTGAAATAATTTCGGCTCCGTTGTTGTTGTGCTAATACCTTTGTTACTTTTACTAGGATGCCTAGGCGAGGAAGTTTTGATTTCCCTCCTTCCACACGGGAAGAATTGCGGAAACAGTTTGTGGAGTTGCGCCAAGGTACTACTCCTTTGGTGCAGTTTGAGGCATGGTTTGCTAACTTGTCGAGGTTTGCCCCAGAGTTGGTGGAGACAGAGGAATTGCGTTGTGCGGAGTTTGAGAGTAGGCTGTGTGATGGCATCTGAGGATAGATTGCGGGGTCTTGGCATAGGAGCTATAGTGCGCTTGTTGGGGCTACGGCTCATATTGAGGCAGCGGTGCTAGCTATGGGGCAGAGTGGGGAGGAAGCCATCTCGGCGACTCCTGTAACTCAGGGTGTTGGTAGGCCTTTTAAGAGGCAGAGGGTTGTAAACCCGCAACAGGGAGGTCGGTCTAGAGCTACCTTTCCAATGTCGGATTTGGGTTCGGGAGAAAGTAAACAGATGAGTGTTACTTGTTTCAGGTGTGGTCTGCTGGGCCACAAGTCTTCGGTTTTCCCACAGAGGAAGAGGGCAGGTTTAGCAGTTCGACCAGTAGTTGTGCCACCAGCATTACCTAACCAGCCAGGTTTTGGGTCAACTGAAAGTTCAGTGGGGAGGCAGTTGTTGGGGCCTCCATCAACTCAGACTTTGAATCAGTCTCGTGCTTGGGAGCTGTTTACTTGTTGGGTGTGTAATCAACCAGGGCATATCAGACGTTTCTGTACTCAGCCAGGGGCTTCTTTGGGAGTCTTGCAACCTAGTCAGGTCCAGCCTTATTTGACTGGGCAGGGGCAATACCGTTTTAGGGGACAGTCAGGCCAGATCTTGAGGGCCTCGGGTGAGTCGAGTTCCCAAGTCCCAGTTGGGGAAATTAGTGGTTGTTCCAGGTGTGGCCAGATGGGGCATATCAGTAGTTCTTGCCCATGGCTAGTAAGCTCGTAGGTTATTCGGTGTTTGGAGATGACCAACTTTGGCGGTCCAGTGAGGGACAGTAGTGGTGGTAATACCGATAGGATAGTTTTGTTTTGACTAATCCGTTTTGAAATCGGTGAATTATCGTTTTGTAATCAATGTGTTTTGGAAAGGTTGGAACATCAAGGTTGTTTGTTTATATATATATATATATATATTTATATAGTTGTGTGTGCTAGTGCTTATCTATTTTCTTGAAATGGGCAAGTTAGAGCTTGTGGTGGCTCTAAAAGTTTTACTAATATAATAGGTTGTGGTGAGACCATAAAATCTTTGGTAATAATGCATTTATATGCGTGCGTTTTGGTTTGGGAAAAATGAGGGCTGATGAGCCATGTTTTCAAATTTGAAAGGATTACTGAGAGATGTTTACCTTAATTAGGATTACAAGGAGGCGAGAACAATTATACTTACCGGGTGTTCGAAATTTCATTAGTGTTATCTAATTGACCTTATGTGCGTGAAAGTGATGTTGATCTACTGTCGTGAGGACTCCTCGAGGGGATGTGAAGTGTGCGAGTAATACTAGGTGTAGTATGTATTTAACATGGCGCTTTATGAGGGCATAGTGCATAATCTTATTAGGAATAGACTTGTACCTTCGTGGTAAGTAACGTTGCCGAATTGGCATATGTACTGGTTGGTTGTTTCGATTGAGGGAGTGTTAGCCCCTACTTGAGGGTATGGTTGTTGGCATCGGGGAGTGATGTGTTGTAAGCAGTTGGTGCTATATCTCGGGTAGTAGTATATGGGTGTTTCCTAAGTTTTTTTTTTTTTTTTTTTTTTTTTTAGGGCTCCTTTATTATGATCGAATGTGATAGGTTTGTACCTTAACACTGGTTAGGTTAGGAGATGCTATCGTAAGGGTTGATTAGGTGTACAGCCCGTAGTTAGGGTGTGACCCGTGGATGGAGTCACAGTGGTATGGTGTTTGCGGATAGAGATGTGGGTTAATAGTGAGGAGGGTGAGGACCTTTACTCTGCTGGATAGTTAGGATGGTGAGTCTTTGAAAACCTTGTCGGCGTCATGCTTTAGTGTCGGGGTTTGGTGCAAGACAGTTGTTCAGTTGTAGTAATGGCGGATGGTTGGGCATGTAGACCTGGTGTCTTGGTTGTACTCTCGGAATGAGTGACAAATAGAATGAGGAATAAAGTATGGACCCTATAGGTCATTGTCGGATGAAGATGCTATGATTGATTGTGTTCGGTACGAAAGGTTGATGGGTAATGTTAAATGTTGTGTTGTAGCAAACCCTGTCAGTTAACTCAGTACGAGGGCAGGGGTAAGCAAATTTTGTTACTTCGAGTTCAGTCGAGGTGGTGGGTGAAATCTCTAAGTGAAGAAGTTTTGCATAGTACGATGCGTATTAATGTGTGGTTCGTATGCTGTTAGTAGATGATGCGTAGAAGGGGATTGATCTTAGGGAATCCCTGGCGGATACCTTGGTAAGGCTATAATATGGTTACTGATGGAAGTGTGGTTTGAAGTTTGGTAAGGCTAGGTCACTTTGGCATGAGTGCCCGTCGTTCAGTTTGGATAGTGGTAATACGAGTAAGGGAGCGAAAGTGTGTGGAGTAAGTGTGGCACACTGTTAGAGTCGTTTCGACTTATTCAGTCCTGTCTGTGCGGTGGAAGGCGTGGGGGTGTATAAAGTTATCCTTCATGTTGCTGCGTTGTTGGGAACTTCAAACGTTTAGGAGTCCCTAGTGTGATAGTACTGTTTTTGGGAATTGCGTCATTACTGTGAGTATAGCGTTGGTCAAAGTGGTCCTTCGTGTTTGGGTCGTTGTGATTGAGGTTGACCATGTCGGTCTTCAGTCAAGGAAGTGAGCAGGCTTGCTAGATAGCCATGGCGGGGGATGGTGATTCTCTTAGACGCAGTGTTGATGTGGTTCAATTTTAGGAGATCCGGTGAGATTCCAAAATTTGTGGTTTGTGTAGGGAACTCCGTGTTTGGGGTTAGTGGTTTGAGTGGCACATCAATGTGTGGATTACTGAGTATAGAATTTATTGAGTTGATTAGTCAGTTTGTCGGTATCGGGTTTTGGGTTGGCATTGGTCACCTTGAGTTTAGTCTCGTTTGTTGTAGGCTTTGTATGTTGATTAGGGAAAACTGAAACTAATCGAACATGTTTTGTCGTTGAATCTGAAGGTTGGAATAATACATCTAATATGTGTATTGATTGATCATTGTGAATGATTGGCTTTTTATGCATTATGTATGTATGATGTTTGGTTTGATATTGATACAGCACTAAAATGTGTATCATTTGTGTATTCAAGGGGGTATTGTTGAGATGAGATGTGCTCTCATTTGGCTGTTGGCCAGGTCCTGAGTCGTATTTATGATTTTTTTTTTTTTTTTTTTTTGTAAAGGGAGGCAGAATGAAATTGCAAAACCATGAATCTCTTATGCCTTATTTGCTGTTAGTACTGTTGTTATTTCTATTAACTATCATTATAGAAATGTTATATTCTGTGTCGGTTGTGGCATCACTGTGTGAGTAATGGTTGTGGATAGTGCTGTTTTGGAAAGAAATGGAAAACAAGAATTTTTCCAGTGTTTGGGCCATCTAAGGGCATTGTTGAAAAGTTGATTTAATTCAAGGATTTTAAAGAATTCCAGACTAATCTTTTGGGCAAATAAACTGTGAATGACTCTGCGTTTTGGGTAACACCGTATGTGTGAAAAATGTTTACAAAACTTTTGAGTTTTCGTATGGAAAATGCAAGATTTATTCCGGAACGTTAACGTTGAAAATTTAAACATCTTTGAGAAATGCCTCTTGAACAAGAAAATGTTTTCTTATTATCCACTCTAAAGATTTGCTTTGGTCATGTTGTTGAGTAGTGATTTAGCTGGAGCACTAGTCGGGAATAAGTTGGTTGCGTTTTAAAACGTAAAATCTTTGCCCAGTTTTTGGTCTCTCCGCTCGAGCGGCGCTTTTGACGCTCGAGCGGGCCCTTGTTGTTGCTTATCCGCTCGAGCGGGGGTTTTGGCGCTTGAGCGGGGAAATCACCCATCCAGTATTTCGTCTGCAGTGTTGGCCGCTCGAGCGGGGGATTGGCCGCTCGAGCGGGGAGTTTGATGCTCGAGCGGGGACCATGTCTGTAAAAGTTCTGGGAGTGTGCATCCGCCGCTCGAGCGGGAGCTTGGACGCTCGAGCGGGAGTCTGTGAGTGACGCTCGAGTGGGGTTTCCACGCTCGAGCGGGGCGACTTTTATATAAAGCTGAGATCCGACTTTTTTGTTCACTTTTCAACATCCTTTCTCTCTCTTACTTTTCCAAAAAGCTATTTTGAGAGTTCCTCTCACTAAAACCCTAACTTCTCTCTTAGGATTGATCTAGTAGGAGTCGTTTTCTCACCTTGAACCTTTACAAAAGTTGTGTTGATCGTCGATGGCTATCTTTTAATCTGAAAATTTCGGGATTTGGAGCATTTTCGTTTTCTTCATCTCCTTTGTTGGGCTCCATCATTCGAGGTAGGGATATCCTACTCCTCTTTATGAGCTTTGTCGTTAAATTTTAGTATTTTGATATGTTGGGGGTTGTTGGGTAATTTTGAGAAAGTTTGGGCCTTTGTGTAATTTTACAAAAGTTGGGGGTTTTAAATATATAAAACCTATATACACGTTTGGCATGGAGAAACGGAATTAATGTTGAAACATTGATGAAAATGAAACCTTAGGGTTGTAATGTTAATTATGGAAAATGCCCTAATTACATTGATTAATTAATTTGTATAATTAATTGTGAGAAATGAGGAATTGAAATGAGAAAGTCGAGATTGGGAATGTATGGGATTAAAGGGTGTAGTTGAATCATCTATCGCTCACCAAGTTGAAATGTTGACTATTATATCCGTTGGGTGCATTTGTTTTCTGTTTAGAAATAATTGCTTTGGGCTACCGGTGGAGGGCAATTTTGATTGTTGTAGACAATGCATGATGATTAGGCAAACTAAAACTAATCAATTGGATGTGTCATAGAGTATGACGGTTGAAAGAATACATTAACTTTATGTGTTGATTGGTTATGTATACTACCGATGTGTATATATATGTGTTGTTTTGTGCAAACGGTTTATTGGCAGAAAGGGGCTGGACCTCTAAACCAAACGGTTTATTGGAAGAAAGGGGCTGGACCTCTAAACCGGAAATTGATACAGCTCATATGCTTATCTTTTGAAGTGTTGATATAGCTCATATGCTTATCTTTTGAAACATTGATATAGCTCATATGCTTATCTTTTGAAGCGTTGATATAGCTCATATGCTTATCTTTTGAAGTGTTGATATAGCTCATATGCCTATCCTTTGAAGTGTTGATGCAGCTTGTGTGCTTATCTATTGAAGTATTGATATAGCTAGTATGCTTATCTATTGTGAAATGGAAAAATGTTAAAGATGAGTTATTGTCTCATATAAGTTGTTTGGCTAGGTTCTGAACTATGGTATGAATTGAGAATTGGATAAGAAACGGAAAGTGAAATGTAACTTGGACATGATTGTCATGAGACTGTAACACGGTATAAGTGAGAATATAAGTGTGGACCATCTGTTGAATGCTATTATTTTAGTCATTGTTTGTAATTGGTTTAGTGTATTTCTACTGGGCTGTGGCTCACCCTATATGGGAACATCATTTCAGGTACAGGTAGCATGCCACCTCCAAGGACATAGCTTGGGAGGCTAGGGGCGGACAGACCTTTTTGTCGTCTATTTCCTTTTGATGTATTACATGTAATTCAGGCCAAGGGCTTAATTTGTATTTGAGTTAGCACTCTATTTTCTTATAACCAAGTGTTGATTTGGAAAACTGTAAGCCCGTAGGGCATTTGCTTTGTTAACATGTAATACTGTTGTAAGAACTACTCTGATGAATAGAAGAATGTTGGTCTTTTGAACATCAATGCGTCTCAATATTGGTGGGTTTATTGTATTATTTTGAGGGCGTTACAATTTGTGTTAGAATATTTACAATATTAACTTAATTTTTTTTTCCGTATTATCTTATGATGTCATTTTAAATTCATATTGTGGTAGTTAATATGTCATGTTTTATTTGAAATTTGTGTATGTAAACATTAAAAAAAATTCTTCATAAATTAAGTTTTATAAAACGATTTTGTACCAGATTGCTTACTTCTAATTTCATTTACCCAATGTTATAAAATTTATTTATTTTATTTAATTTTTTGTTTACAATTGACTCTAAAATAGTAAATAAAAGGAACAAATTATTCGAAATAAGAAAAAAAAAAATGCTATGTTCATCTTTAATTTCTATTTTTCATATCTTTTATTCAATTGAATGCCAATTTTATTTATTTATTTATTTATTTGAACCGTCAATTGAATGCCATTACATAAGGGATTTGACCATATCATGACATCTTTAGTAACAATAGCATTAAATGATGTTACTAATTTTTCATTAAACGGTTATCTGTGTCAATTTCGTATTATGTGTGTTTGGCACTAACTTGTTTATTTATGGTGGAATCCTATCGTGTCATAATTGGGTTCCTATAAAAAAAAAAAGATAGTGTGAGCATATCTAATGGGCTTTAGAGTCAATAAAAAACCGCAAGTGAAATTTATAGGACATATTGTCTCGTTTAGAAATTGGCTACTTTAGTTAATTATTTGGTTTTTTATGAAAAGATGTGTAAAAAAATAAAAAGAGATATGATAACTTATAGTAACATTTTTACTTTTTGACTGAAATATTAACAGCCCAAACGAAGGTTTTGGATCCAATTGAAGAGGGGTGGGGAAATTGTGAATGAAATATAATTTTTTTTAATAAATTTTCTTTACGTGGATGATTCTTGTTTGAATCTGCTAAACTAATGGGTCATGGTTTTCTTCATTGCAGGATCTCAACAACAATCAAAGATTTCTCATGGAAAGATAGTGGCCATTGTGGTGAAATCTGCTGTGGTCATCTCCCTTCTGATTGTCTTCTATTTGGCAATGACAAAGAAAAGAAGAGGTAAATTAATTGCTTTTTATATATATTCATTTTTCGTTTGTTCTTCTTAAGGTGTTTATTGGTTGGTTGGCAGCTAACGTGTTTGTTGTTATGCTTCTTAGGTAGAGTAGTGTTATTTTATTAGAGGTGCTGGTTTTTATATTTTTGCTATCATGGGGTGGTGTTTGTAGGGGGCTTTCTAGTTGTACTATTGCCTATGCTATATATATACTAGAAGTGTTGGTGTAACGCACTGAAATTTTCCCACAAGAATATGCCCAAAAAAATATAACAATATACCCAAAAAGTTCACATTCCCATTGAACTAAGAGACAAGAGGTTACAATTCACTAAATACATTCCCATAATGTTCAGAATTTGTAGTCCAGTTCAATGAACTAGGTGATCTTACAAAATATAAGCCTCTAGGGCGTACAATTACAACAAAATAAGTTAATAGTCTTGTTACAAAAATCTCAATTCGAAGTAACAAAATACACATGGATCAACTTTTCCAAAAGGGCTATTGTTAGACCAATCCTTCAGGAAGGTGGAACTCTATCATTTCCTGAAAAAAATAAGATAGCGTTGAGCTATATGCCCAGTAGGAACACATTAAACCAAGTATTTAATCCTTTGAATAAGATTATAGTATCTTTGCGACCAAACATTACATGGAAATTTATCTTTACATGTAATCCTTAACAAACATACAAATCCATGACAACCAAATAATAACAGTGACTATTCATGTCATCTAGCACAACAATCAAACACTCGCAACCATAGAACGCAAACCATGAGTCCACCTGTAAGAGTGCAATTAAAAACACCCTTTACTTTTCTTTTTAAAACCACCCCCATATTTGCCGGCTATTATACGGCAGGGAGTGGGCACCCGAAGGAAAACGATCTGTTTTTCCACTTTTGCCGGCTATCATATGGCAGGACTGTGTGGACATCCAAAAACAGTTTTTCCACATTCGTCCAGCGATAAGTCTAGACAGGGCATTTGGGCACCTTTTAAAACTCCCCGTACGGGTACCAACACAACACCACACTTGGAAAACCGACTCTTACCCGGACTCATGCACGATTAACAATTCATTCATATATTATTCCATCAACAACCATCCCACATTACCCAAGAGTTGAATACAACACAAGATTTAAGGAAAATAAATAACATCCAAGCCACAATTCTTTTACTATATCAACATCCACATCCTTCATCTATTTATTTTTCACAACATTTCATGAATCAAGGAAATTCCCCATTCAATGTGGTGTTTTTAACTCAAATAGAGAATCTAGGGTTTTTACCAAATTTGGGGGTTTTTCTCCTCTATTATAGATATGGTTTGTAATAACATTTATATACATGTTTTGAAAAGAGAGAGTAAAGAAATCTCAAGCAAGAGTCAAGTAAAGGGGTTTATTTATGTAAAACATGAGATTGATCCAACAATACTCTCCAATTAACTCATAAATCACAATCATACCATGAAATCCCTTCAAAACAAAGAAATACTAAGGTAAAAGTGTCCCTACCTCAAGTCGTGAGGAAGAAAACCCAAAATACTCAAGGTTGACGAAGCCACAAACTTCTCAGACCAATAGAAAGCCCTTGACAAGATCTTCAAGTTTTCTCAAAGGATCAAGGTGAGAAGACACCTCTAAGAGTGTAGATCTAAGGATTGAAGTGGAAAAAACGAGTTTTTGAGAGAAAGAGAGAGAGACTCTCGGTTTTGAGAGGAAAAACAGCAGAAAAATTATGAGAGAGGTGGGGTTTGGGTCTATTTATAGTATTAGATGATAGCCCTAAGGTCAATGAAAAAGATAAGTCCAAAAACCTCCAAAAATAGGGCCCATTCGAAGCCCAAAATTCTGAAAAAAAACTCGCAGGGGTTGACCCTTAGACAGGAGGGGGTCGACCCTATTTTCCAGCAACTAACACAGAAATTCTGCAACATAAGAGGGTCGACCCTCTCCAGACTGGTGTCTATCCTATTTTCCAGCAACACCTCCAGAAACTTCACCAATAGGTAAGAGTTGACCCTTAGGAAGGCTGGTGTCGACCCCAAGGCAAAATTTCTAAGTTTCCAAGGAACTTTTGACATGAACAAATGCGAACGAACAAACCCAACAAGTTTAAATCAGATTGTACTCCTTCAAAACCAATAGACAACAACTCCAAAGACTCCCTAGCTAAAAAATAAGGATATTAAACACACCTTCCAATATATTAAAACACCCAAGCGTTACAACTTCCCCACCTTGGGAAATCTCGCCCTCGAAATAATATCCATCCTCACCATGATAACAAGGTTTGGCAACCATATCATATTTATTCAATCTTCAACAAACTCATAACCAAGCAAAACATATATATCAATTTAACTCCAAGACAATGAAATAATAGAAGGTTTTGGCTCATGCCCAATTCATCATGTACAAAAAGGAACAACAAAACAAATACATCAATATTTAGAAAATAAGTCGGGATATTTCTCGCGAATCTCCACTTCACGTTCCCATGTAGCTTCCTTCACACCATGATGGCGCCATAACACTTTAACTAAGGGAATTGTTTTACCCCTCAAAACTTGTTCTCTAGTATCTAAGATTTGGAGTGATTTTTCTTCATAAGACACATCTTCGTCTATCTGAATCTCCGACCAATCTAACACATGAGAGGGATCGGGTTCATACTTGTGAAGCATAGATATGTGAAACATATTGTGGACCCCGGAGAGTTGTGGCAGCAATGCAAGGCGATATGCAACTTCTCCAATCCGCTCAATGATATCAAAGGGGCCGATGAATCTAGGTGATAGCTTTCCGCTCTGGCCAAATCTCATCAACCCTTTTCTAGGGGATATCTTCACAAAGACATGGTCACCAACTTCAAAGGATAATGGTCGTCTTCTTCTATTTGGTAGCTCTTTTGTCGGCTTTGAGCAGTAACTAACCTTTTCTGAATGAGGGCTATTTTCTTGGTGGTTTCACGAACTAGATCCGAGCCTAGCAATGGTGAATCTCCCACTTCAGTTCAATATACCGATGATCTACACGGACGCCCATACAATGCCTCAAAAGGTGCCATCTCGATGCTTGCTTGGTAGCTATTGTTATAAGCAAATTCAACTAAGGGTAGGTGTTTCTCCCAAGAACCTTTAAAATCTAGTACACATGCCCTTAACATGTTTTCCAAAATCTGAATAGTACGTTTGGATTACCCGTCGGTCTGGGGGTGGTAAGCAGTACTAAAATTCAGTTGAGTACCCAAGGCATTTTGAAGGCTCTGCCATAGCCTGGCTGTAAAGCGAGGGTCTCTATCAGACACTATACTCACTAGTACCCCATGGAGGTGAACAAGCTCACGGATGTAAAGTTCAGCTAGAAACTCTATGGAATCTCCCATGCTCATGGCGAGGAAGTGAGCGGACTTAGTAAGTCTATCCACAATCACCCATATTGCATCATTACTTCTTTAAGTTCTAGGAAGGCCAGAAACAAAGTCCATGTTGATGTGTTCCCACTTCCATTCAGCAATTGGAAAAGGTTGTAGCAATCATGTTGGTCTTTCATGTTCAGCCTTAACTTGTTGACATGACAAACACTTGGACACAAATGAGGCTACATCCTTTTTCATACCCCTCCACCAAAATTGATGACTCAAGTTATGGTACATTTTAGTGCCTCCAGGATGCACAGCTAGACGAGAATGATGGAAGTCCCTCAAAACTTCATTTCTCATAGATTCAGGTACAAACAATCAGTCGAGGTAACGAATGCTAGAATCTACATGAATATTTAAACCCCTCTCTTCCTTTCCTTGAAGAATTCTTCCTTTAATTGCATCCACTTCTGGATCACCTAGTTGTGCTTCAACTACTCTTGCAACAAGGGTAGGTTGGGCGATGGTGGTGAAGAGGATAGCATTTTCTGGAGATTCACTGAGCTGTAATGCAAATTCATTGGCATCCTCCATCATCTTCCATTCCCTTATCGCTAGACTAGCCATTGTACTTACCGATTTTCTACTCAAAGCATCCACTACTACATTGGCTTTACCGGGGTGGTAGTGTATTTCAAAATCATAGTCCTTTAGAAACTCCATCCATCTCCATTGGCAAAGATTCAAGTCTTTCTAGGAGAATAGGTATTTGAGGCTTTTATGGTCGGAAAAGACTTTAAACTTTTCACCATATAGAAAGTGTCTCCACAACTTCAAGGCAAAAACAACAGCGGCTAGTTCTAAGTCGTATGTCGGGTAGTTCCTTTCATGCGTCTTCAGTTGACGCGAGCCATATGCTACCACTTTACCCTCCTGCATTAGAACACATCCCAACCCCTCTCTTGAAGCATCACAATAGACCATATAACTTAAGCCTCATTTCGGAATGATGAGAATTGGAGCGGTGGTCAATCTAAGCTTTAGTTCTCGAAAAGCATTCTCGCAAGTTTCGCTCCAAACAAACCTTACTCCCTTACGGGTCAATTTAGTTAATGGTGATGCTATGGAAGAGAAATTCTTTACAAATCGACGGTAGTAACCGGCTAAGCCTAGAAAGCTACGAACTTCTGAGGCGTTCTTAGGCTGTTCCCAATTCTGCACAGCTTCTATTTTTGAAGAATCCACCATAACTCCATCTCCCGAAACTAAGCGACCCAAGAACTTCACTTCGAAAAACCAGAATTCACACTTCTCATATTTTGCGTACAAACGATGCTCCCTAAGAAGTTGCAAGATAGTACGAAGATGCCCTTCATGCTCATCTTCAGAAGGTGAATAGATAAGAATATCATCTTCAAAGACGACCACAAATTTATCAAGAAACTCCCGAAAGACCCTATTCATTAAATCTATGAATGTGGCTGGAGCGTTAGTCAACACAAAGGGCATAACCAAGAACTCGTAATGACCATATCGAGTACGAAAAGCAGTTTTGGGAATGTCCACTCTAACTCGAATTTGGTGACAACCCGACCTTAAATCTATCTTGGAGAAACAACGAGAGCCTTTAAGTTGATCGAAGAGATCATCTATCCTGGGCAAGGGGTATTTATTCTTGACTATGGCTTGATTCAATTTACAATAATCTATACACAATCTTAAGGATCCGTCCTTCTTCTTTGTAAACAATGCCGAGGCTCCCCAAGGTAAGGTGCTAGGGCGTATAAAGCCCTTACCAAGTAACTCTTGCAACTGTTCCTTCAGAACCACCAATTCAGCTAGGGCAAATCTGTATGGCGACAAGGAGATAGGTGCCATACCCGAAAAAAAGTCTATGGTGAACTCTACTTCCCTATGAGGAGGTAATTTTGTACGATCGTCAGGAAAGACATCGAGATATTCACATACTACCTTTGGAAATTCGCCTCGGACTACACCACTTCCATTATCCAAAAAGGCAGTTAAAAGAGAATTAAACTGGCCCGGCCACGCGGATAGTCTGAGGAGGGTAAGGATCTACCGTACTTGTCTCCCAGAAACATGAAACGATCACCGCTTGTAGTGCACACCGTAACTCTCTCTCGATAACAATCTATGGTCGCCCGGTAAGTAAACAACCAATCTATACCGAGGATAACGTCAAAACCCGACATTTCTAGCAGGAGAAAATTAAACGGAAGTTATCGACCTGCCACCTCAATTACACACCCCTGACATCCCTAGGTCAAAATGACCTTACCCCTAACCGGTGAGTCCATTGTAAGTGAAGATTGCAGTTGCCTACTCTCTAACCCCAACAATGATACAAAAGATGTGACAATAAATGAATGTGATGCTCCGGTGTCAATCAACACATTAGCCCAAGCATTGAAAATGAGGAATGTACCTTTCACAATTGATGGCCCCGACGTTTGTTCAGAAGCGGTGACAGCGTACACTCTTCCCTGTGACCTCTGCTCCCCTACATCACCTCTTTGAACCTAAGCTTGTTGTGCGGATTGAGTAGATGTGGCTCCCTAAACTGTCCTGGTTGCTTGTCCTGACTGAGCCAGCTGATAAGATTGCCTCTGTCCCTGACCCATCTATAAACCTCCTGACTGTCTAGACCCTGTTACACTCGGAGTCCCCACTTCTGCAGGAAGAACTTCTTCAAATGTCCCAGCTGACCACATAGATAACAAGATTGAGGCTGGCTCCTATTCTGAGATTGACCATGTGGACACATAGGTTGGGACCGTGCTCCACTTTTCTGTCCGCACTCTGCAGCCTTGTGACCCATTTGGCCACATCTATAATAGGTACCAGCAACTCGGGTCATGCTTCCTGAACTTCCACCCATCACAGAACTAGAGGATTTGGCTTGTGGTGGAGGCGATTGAAAGGATGATGATGAACCCCTCGGCCTCTTTGAAAAACTCGTGTCACCTCTAGCATCAGAATGTCCTACTTTCTTCAATCTCTGCCTTGCCTCTTCGGCCTCTACAATAATCTCCACATGAGCTGCTGCTTCAACTAAACAGTCATAATCACGTATCATATTGCCAACCACCTTCATGAGGGTCTTCGGTCTCAACCTTTTCTCAAATTCAAGACACCTCGTTCATCCGTTGCCACTAATTCAGGTGCAAAACGTGAGAGGCTAGTAAATTTGGCTTCAAACTCCACCACTGGTGTATCTAGTTGTGATAACTCCTCAAATTGCTTCCTCAACTGCTCCTTAGCCGTGGGAGGGAGGAATTTATCTTAGAAGGCTTGCACAAATGCTTCCCAAGTATGTTCAACCTTATTCTTTATGGATTTCCTCTATTGCCCGGCCTCTCCCTTCAACTGGTAGGCCGCTAATGCCACCTGCAATTCATTTTCTCGAATGTCTAAGATCTCAAAAGAATTGACCAATTGCTCCAACCACTCATCAGCTCGCCGTTATACTCGGTGGGATTGGATTGAAAGAACTTCTTTTTCAAAAAGGAAGCTCTTGTTTCTCCTTCAATTGTTCTAGCCACTTGCTTGGCTCTCAATATCTCCATGGACTCCCGTAGAGCCCCTACCATTTACCTAGCCAATGTCCCCATAGCTTCTTGGGTTGGTGGAACGGGTATATTATTTTGACCCACTCCTTCTTCTTGCGGAGGGATCTCGGGTTGGGCTGGAATATTCCTGTCTCCCCGACGGGGTCTACCGCGAACTCTAACATGTTCAGACATCTATAAGAAATAGAGACAATATTAAATTCAAGACCAACTTGCCGCACTCATGTGCTCTATTCTTAATCTTTACACTTATACACCAAGTAAACACATAAACTTCCACATAGAATAATCCAAACAATCACACATACAATCACATAAAAGCACGTGTGAGTTGTCATCCTAAGGTATTAGCTAGTTCCGTGGCAATCAAGGACCTCCAAGTGTAAAGAACAGTGATCAAGTGCCTTTCCAAAAAGATTTCGATGAATGTAATGGACAAAAGCCATATCATAGGATTCTAACCCCATATCCACATAATCACATGAAAACACATAACACACAAAACATCCTAAGCATTCCGTCCTAGCCTAGGGACCATATTGTGACTCACGTCACGTCCCACGAGCCCGAGGTATTCTAATCTATGGCTCTGATACCCTTTGTAGCGCCCTGAAATTTTCCCACAAGAATATGCCCAAACAAATACAACAATATACCCAAAAAGTTCACATTCCCATTGAACTAAGAGATAAGAGGTTACAATTCACTAAATACATTTCCATAATGTTCAGAATTCGTATTCCAGTTCAATGAACTAGGTGATCTTACAAAACATAAGCCCCTAGGGCATACACTTACAACAAAATAAGTTAATAGTCTTGTTACAAAAATCTCAATTCGAAGTAACAAAATACACATGGATCAACTTTTCCAAACGGGCTATTGTTAGACCAATCCTTCAGGGAGGTGCAACTCCATTATTTCCTGAAAAAAATAAGATAGGGTTGAGCTATATGCCCAATATGAACACATTTAACTAAGTATTTAATCCTTTGAATAAGATTATAGTATCTTTGCGACCAAACATTACATGGAAATTTATCTTTACATGTAATCCTTAACAAACATACAGATCCATGACAACCAAATAATAACAATGACTATTCATGCCATCTAGCACAACAATCAAACAATCGCAACCATAGAACGCAAACCATGAGTCCACCTGTAAGAGTCCAATTAAAAACACCCTTTACTTTTGTTTTTAAAACCACCCCCACATTTGCGCTATTATACGGCAGGGAGTGAGCACCCCAAAGAAAACCATCCGTTTTTCCACTTTTGTCGACTATCATACGGTAGGACTGTGTGGACACCCAAAAATAGTTTTCCCACATTCGTCCAGCGATAAGTCTAGACACGACATTTGGGCACCTTTTTAAACTCCCCGTGCGGGTACCAACACAACACCACACTTGGAAAACCGACTCTTACCCGGACTCATGCACGATTAACAATTCATTCATATATTATTCCATCAATAACCATCCAACATTACCCAAGAGTTGAATACAACACAAGATTTAAGGAAAATAAATAACATCCAAGCCACAATTCTTTTACTATATCAACATCCACATCCACATCCTTCATCTATTTATTTTTCACAACATTTCATGAATCAAGGAAATTTCCCATTCAATGTGGTGTTTTAACTCAAATAGAGAATCTAGGGTTTTTAACCAAATATGGGGGTTTTTCTCCTCTATTATAGATATGGTTTGTAATAACATTTATATACATGTTTTGAAAAGAGAGAGTAAAGAAATCTCAAGCAAGAGTCAAGTAAAGTGGTTTATTTATGTAAAACAAGAGATTGATCCAACAATACTCTCCAATTAACTCATAAATCACAATCATACCATGAAATCCCTTCAAAACAAAGAAATACTAAGGTAAAAGTGTCCCTACCTCAAGTCGTGAGGAAGAAAACCCAAAATACTCAAGGTTGACGAAGCCACAAACTTCTCGGACCAATAGAAAGCCCTTGACAAGATCTTCAAGTTATCTCAAAGGATCAAGGTGAGAAGACACCTCTAAGAGTGTAGATCTAAGGATTGAAGTGGAAAAAGTGAGTTTTTGAGAGAAAGAGAGAGAGACTCTCGGTTTTGAGAGGAAAAAGAGTAGAAAAATTATGAGAGAGGTGGGGTTTGGGTCTATTTATAGTATTAGATGATAGCCTTAAGGTCAATGAAAAAGATAAGTCCAAAAACTCCCAAAAATAGGGCCCATTCGAAGCCCAAAATTCTGAAAAAAAAACTCGCAGGGGTCGACCCTTAGACAGAAGGGGGTCGACCCTCTCCAGACTGGTGTCTACCCTATTTTCCAGCAACACCTCCAGAAACTTCACCAACAGGTAAGGGTCGACCCTTAGGAAGGCTGGTGTCGACCCTAAGGCAAAATTTCTAAGTTTCTAAGGAAGTTTTGACAAGAACAAATGCGAATGAACAAACCCAACAAGTTTAAATCGGATTGTACTCCTTCAAAACCAATATACAGCAACTCCAAAGACTCCCAAGCTAAAAAATAAGGATATTAAACACCCCTTCCAATATATTAAAACACCCAAGTGTTACAGTTCGCACACACTATGTGTACGTGAGTGAAACGATTAGATTGGCAATTACGAATTGAAAGAGTTAAATAGGGGTTAGAAACTTCTCCATACAGTTACAACGTGAGCCGGCTTCGTCTATACCACCGTGGTTGTTTGCTTTACAATAATATAGAAGATATATATATGTATATATATATTTAAAAAGAGTGTTGTTAAACTAGATGGATTTTGTTATATCTTTCATTCTTTCTTTTTAGTAGTTTGGACCTTCCTAAAGGGTGGGGAGTGTACTCCCCTCACAGAGAGCATGTTGTCGTGGGTGGGATAGAATTATATGGTTAATGCTCTGAACTCTTCTTGTTAAATTTTGCTTGGTTAGTGTATCTAATTTAGATAGTTATGGTTTGTGAGATTTTCTACTATCTTTTGGTTTATGGGTTGGATACGTTTTTTCTTTTTCTTTTTGAAAAAATTAATATACTTCGATTGATAATCTTCACCCATGGACATGACCTATTGGTGGACAAACTACATAAATTCTTATGTTTTTGTGTTGATTCTTTCTGTTTAATATTTTTCATCATATGTTTTCACTGTCAATTGCACAACAAAACTTCACAAGCATTAAATTTTTGTTGTGTTTTACAATTAACTGAGGCAGGACTCAACATTCAAGCCAGTGATGAAGAAAACTTAGAATTACCCATCTTTGATATGGTCACCAGTAGCAGGGCAACTAGCAGTTTTTGTCGCACAAATAAAATTGGAGAAGGTGGTTTGGGTCTGTTTAAGTTTATTCCCTTCCTACACTGCCTATTTTAGCTATTTTAGTGGACAAATGAAATTCTTGAAAAGGAAAAATACATTAAAAAAGAAGAAGAAGAAGAAGAAGAAGAAGTTGTTGCTATAATCTTTTGTATGATGATCAAAATAAATCTTTATGTTGATTATCATAGGGTGTGTTATCAACTGGAAAAGAGCTAGCTGTCAAACGTCTCTCAACTAACTCGAAACAAGGTCTTAATGAATTCAAAAATGAAGTGATTTTGATTGCCAAACTTCAACACAATAATTTGGTTAGGCTTTTGGGATGTTGCATCCATGGAGAAGAAAGAATGTTAATTTACAAGTACATGCCCAATGGAAGCTTGGATTCTTTCATTTTTGGTTTGCCCTCTCAATCTTCCTCATCTATATCTTGTTTGTTTGGAATTCATATTTGACCAAATAGAAAATTATTCTAATAAAAAAAGTTCACCTTGCTAAGTTGCTATAATATTATGAGCAATGGTGATCATTGTTTTTTCCACCGTTCTGTACGACTTGACATTCTTGCTCAATTTTTACTTAATAATGTCATGATTCACGAACTTCCAAGTTGGTTGTGAAGCAATGCGATAAAAAATGAGTGACATAATGTAGACACCCCATTTTTGACCGTCCTCAAGACTTGGACGTCACCGCTTGAACACTCGGTGATCATCCATGTTTGTGTTCGTCTTGAGTTCCCGGAGGTCTCGGCTACGCGCCTTACCTCAGGATCTCTCGACTCGGTTGTTTCGTGTCTGGTTTTGCACCAAACACTTGTGTTTTGCCTTTGAGGGGCAGGGTAGGGCTTGTTGACCATCTCCACCCATCACCGGCCCTGGCTTGAGGCCACCGGCTATGTTTTGTTGCCACCGGCCAAATGTTTGGCCGGCCGGCACTATAGATGGCCGGCTGGCTATCTTTTTTTGGTCAATTGCATGTTTGGCCGGCCGGCTAGTGTGCATCTGCTTTTGCAGATATTTTTCTGCAGTTGGCATGCACTTTCACTCCCTCCATACACGTGTATGGAGGGATTGCCCTCTTGTTAGCTTCCTTTGGAAGCTTTACAAGACTAAGTTGTCTATAAGAGGGGGTCGTCTCTCCCTCTTTTAGAGATTAGACAATTTAGACAGAATTTTTTGAGGGTTTTAAGTTTTAGGGTTAGGGTTCATATGTCCTCCATCTCTATATCTCTCTCTCTCTCTCTTTGTTTTGTGAGTGTTTTGCCTTAGTTTTGCACACAAACACCCACCATCACACCTTTTCTTGGAGCTGAGGCCCTTGAGGGTTGTTTTTGGAGTTTTGGAGCTGGTTTGAGCTTGAAGAACCAGCTGGTCCACCATTGGTGAAGAGGGTCTACAAGGGTAAGAAACTTGTCCCTTTATTCCCCATTTTTGCATTGCATTTTTTCCTACCTTGCATCTGATTTTGAGCTTTGTGTATAACATATAAAAGTTCTGATTTTTAGTGCTCTAAATAGTTGGTTAAGGTTTCTTTAAGCTTTGGGGTTGTTTGACCCCTCTTAATCCTTGAAAGGCTCTATTTTGTGCCATTTTGGTTGAGCTTCGGGACCATTGTGTTTGGGCCTCCTCACCACTGAAATCTTGAGGGATTTCAGTGATGAGGATGGCGCCCTGAGGTCCTAGGAAGGAGAGGGTCACCCCCTCTCCTTGTTGTCCTTGAAAAGGGCCTTTTTTTGCCTCTTGAGGGAGCGTGTAGTCTAAGTATGTGTTGGCCATGCCTTAGCTGATTTTCATGCTTATTATGTCATAATATGCCTCTCTTTTTAGTTGGTTTGGGCACACCTTGCTTGTTTAGCATACATGTCTTGTAATGCCATATTGTAGCCTTAACATGCATCTAGGTTTTAACCCTTGTTCAAGCATGCTTTTGGCCTAGCTTTCTGAAGCTTTTGTACTCGTTTTGCCATGTTTAAGGTCTATTTTTGGTTGTTTTGGTCAACCATAACATGTATTGCATAGCTCCTTTGCATTGTTAGCTTGTAGGCTTTAAGTATGTGGAGTGTTGAGTATGCATTGTTTGATTTATTCTAGTGGTTTGGCACCACTTATGGCATCATTTCAGTCCCCATGACATGCTTGTATGCTTGCCTTTGATGCCTTGAAAGCTTGTGTTGTACGCTCCATGTTTTGGCAACTATGCATGCTTTTGGATTTGAGCCATTTAGATGCCATCTAGATGTGTTGTTGGCTTTGTTTTAATATGTTAAAACTCTGTTTTTTATCATTTAATTCATGCCATGTTTAGTTTTGTTAAGGGTAGTTTAATGCCTCCCTTAGCTTACCTTGGGTTTTGGATCTTGGTTGCATGTCTTGGCTTATCCTGTTTAATTCATTTGGCATCATATTTAACATGATTTCAGAGCTTAATGTGCATGCTAATTGTCCATGTTTAGTCTCTTTTAAGTGTGCTTAAAAGTTGCTCTTATGTGCTTAAGTGTCGGCCTATTAACATGTGCATGTGTGTGTGTGTGTTGGACCTCACTTCCATAGCATTGGCCACTGTTTTAGGCTTGTTTGAGAGTCGCCTAACTTAGTTTAAGTCCATCGCTTTGTTTGTTGCATGCTCTCCTTGTATGTTGTAGCATATTAGTGAGTTGTTGCGCAATTGAAATCGCATGATTGAATGAAGTCACATGCTTGTTTGCATGGTTAAACACCCACATTGTGCCTTGCATACTTGTAAGTTGCGTTGCTTCATGCCTTACATGCTTTCTTTACCTAGGTTGTACGCCTAACATGCATTGCTTGCTTGCATTTTCTATGTTGCATACTAGCCAACATGCTTAGAGTTGCATTGCATTAGCATGTATACTTGGCCTCTTGAATTGCTTGTGATGGAGGTTGAGTTCAATTTATTTGATTATGTGCATTGCATTCCATATCAAAATGCACACTTGATTCTTTGGGCCATCATGCATGGAAATGCGCGATTGGTGGTCCGAGAATCGAGGATCATGTCCATTTGAGTTATAAATATGATAAGGGGTGTGATTGGTGCATACATGGCTTGAAATGCATTGCCATGCCAAGTTCTGCCCTCTGCTGCTGTCAAACCAGTTTTTGCAGGAAGATTTGGCCGGCCGGCCATCTTCAGTGCCGACCGGCCATCCATTGTTGGCCGATGGATCATTTTGTGGCCGGTGACCATCATACATGGCCGGTGGCCAATCCCCTCAGCCGGTGGTGTTCCACAGCATTCAGAGAAGCAACCCTAGGACCTGTGCAGTCTTCAGAGGAGGATAACAGCCAAAGCAGAGGCATCTTGTGCATGGCAGTGACTTTCCGAGCAGAACCAAGCGCGCACTGCATTGGATCTTCATCCCGAGACTGTTTACTGCTTAATTAGCTTAGTTAATTTGTTAATTAATTAAGTGGACTGTAATATTTAATTAGCTTGTAGGTTAATTAAGTTGTATTATTCTTTCAGTCCCTCCGAGCGGGGGCAAATTGTAATAAGTGTGGGTGCGTGTGTGCATGTCTTCCAACCCCCACTTCTTTCTCCCTTTTACTTATCTGCTTTGATGGTTAGTGTTAGGTCATATTCAAATTAGCATACCTTATGTTATGCATGCGTGCATCATTCATCAGTATTGCATGCACCGGGCTCGGCGCATCATACTAAATGCATAGTATTTCAAATCTAACTTGAATACATGCTATCTGTGCATTCCACATGTCATCCTAGGATTAGCCGAGCCTATTCTAGTGACATTTTGTATGCGTTGCATTATGCATTTAAACATGGACTTGGATCATGCATGATTGCTAACATGTTCTTGTTTTTGGCGCGGAGTACTAGGTGAGCTTTTTATGCTTTAGCATACCGCATGCGTGTGAGTGTTGCCATAACAGCATGCTTACCATGTGGCTAGATGCTTATGTGATATAAATTGTCTGAATGCCTGTGGGTGAAGGTTGGATTGTTTGAATTGGAATAATTCATTGAAATCCGTGTTTTAGCCTACTTGCGAGTAGCAAATTCCAAAGCATCTTCCAAACAAACGGATATGCAATGCTTTGTTCCAAATTAGGCGATCTGGTCTATACTTGTTTTGCTGTGCACATAACATAGTAATTTTAGGCTAATAACCGGAACAAGAACACATAAAGTTTTCAAAAATAAGATATCATGGTTAGTAGAGGCCGATCTTCGGATCAGGCAAGAGGGGGTGCTCATAGCTGACCTTCCCCAATCGTACCCAAGTTCCCGAGTCGAGGCAACTTTGGTGATGACGGACACGTGGCCTTTGGCACCGAGTCAGGGTTTCCTAAATTCTCCCAAAATAAAATATTTAGGTGGCGACTCTGTATCTGGCAAAGCAATCCATGCTTGGCACTTCTTTCAAAATCTGTTTTCTCAAAACAATTTGCCGGATTTGGACTCTTTGGTTCAGATTAAGAACCATGACAAATTGAGTCCGAACTGTAACCCGTTGAGGTCCCTCGCGGGCATGTTACACATAACATGCCACTTTTGTAATGGATATATATATATATATATTACTTGAACATTTAATAAATTAATAAAAACCTTGAGCCCCTTTATTCAATATAGGTCTAGAAAACCCAAGAAGTAGATCCCTCACATAGAGGAGATGCTTATATATTATTGTTGGGATTGCTCAAGGGGTTCTCTATTTACATTGAGATTTAATATTGAGAGTTATTCATAGAGAACTTAAAGCCAGCAATGTGCTACTTGATTGTGAGATGAATCCTAAAATTTTAGATTTTGGCCTAGCTAAGGGTTTTGGAGTGGATCAATCATCCACAAAACAAAAAGGGTCATTGGAACTTAGTAAGTGGCTAACATGCTTTTTCTTAGCCTAGAAAAGTCACCAGATTTCCAAGTACATCTCTGGAGCTCATTTTGTACTAATTTCCAATTTCTTTGGTAATGGCATGCAGTGATTACATGTCACCGGAATATGCAGTCGATGGTCTCTTTTCAATGAAATATGGTTTTTAGCTTCGGAGTCATTGTCTTGGAAATATTGAGTGGCAAAAGAAATAGGTTGTTCCATCATACAAACCACGATTTTAACCTTCTTGGACATGTAAGTTCTTGAACAAATAATGTTTTCTTGTTTTACTTTCCTATTTTTCAATGAGTTGCGGAGCTTGCACAAAACCTTTTCACAGATCACAAAATAGAAACAATGGGTGAGACTCTCTCATTTTTTCTCTTATGCGATCCTTTATGTGAAACAATTATGTGGAAGTATAAATATTCTATTTTCTAATAGTTCTTTTATCTTGATATTCTGTATTGAGCAATGTCTAGCATGGACACTTTGGATTGAAGGAAAGGCCTATGAGGTATTAGATCCATTGGTGGAGGGTTCATTTCCAATGTCAGTGATATTAAGGTGCATACAGGTTGGTCTCTTATGTGTGTAGAAATGTCCTAAAGACAGGCCAACTATGTCATCTATACTCTTAATGTTGATTACTAAGGCTGTAGTGCTCCCCCAACCCAAGCAACCTGATTTTTATAGAGAGAGGAAGTCCAGTGACACAACTTATCTGCTGACTCAAAGTAATTATAGCATCAATGAGATGACTATGACACAATTAGAGATTCGATAAATTTTTTGAAGAAATTTAGTACATGTAAAAGTAAGATTGAGAGAAATCAAGATTTGAGCAATTAGAGTGTTCAAATGTATTGAACCCATTGCATTTTTAATAGACCGTGAAAGTGACTTTTCATGAATGCACATCCCTATATATATGTTTGTTGACACCATAAATATTATTATTATTATTATTATTGCAGGACACGTAACACTTTCTTGATCAATCAGGAGTTAAGAGAAGTTACAAAGTTAGTGGTCTTGCATGGTGGAACATGAAAGACAAGGTGTAAGAAGTTAAAGCACATGTGAAGAATATGATGGACAAAGTGACTTAGTGGTAGACATAGCGGGATATGTGGCATTGTGGGAATGAAGGTGGAAGAGTGGGTAGTTTTAGGTTGCTATTGGGTAGTTATTGCTGGAAGTTTTTTTCTTATAAATAGTCATTGATGGCTACATTTCCAAAACCAAAACCAGAACCAGATCCAGAAACTAGTTTATTTACTTTATATTTTTCCTTCCAGTTCTTTACTTTCCAGATCTTTACCTTCCAGTTCTTTACTTTCCAGTTCTTTAGTTTCCCGTACTGCATTTCAATTTCTTAGGAGCAGTTCAAAGTTAGTCTGCTCGTTGCTGTAATCCCTTCGAAACTGTGGAAGTGTGAAAGTACTATTTTAAACATTTGTTTACTTAATGAAATTTAAATTTTGATACTGTTCTCTTCCTCATTCTCTTACTTTTGATTAATTCTTCTGAATTTTCTCCTAACACAAGCTACTAGTAAAAGTCCTATTCATTGAGACTAAAAGAACTTTGAAACAATTGTCTGATTAATTAGTTGGCATTTATTGTTTCTATAAGGATTTATTGATCTTTGCTGGCACGCTCTATTTAAATTTTTAACCCTCGAAAGCCAAAAAGCCGACATATATTTTTGGCACATCTAGTGGGACTATCATTATAATGGCTAGACAAAGACGACAAAGAGAAAATGAGTGCCTTAAAGAAGGCATAGAAGAAGAAATGACAAACGAATTGTATTTTGCCATTCAAATTTATCAATATGAAACATATTGGTGTGAAAGAAAAATTTTGGATCTTCAAGAAGAGATCCATTTTCTTGATGAAGAAAATTTTCAAGTTGTTACTTCATTATCATATTATTTGGTAGAAGAAAAAATACACCATTTAATTGGAGTAGTTCATCAACTTGATATGAAAATTTGCCAATGGAGACATAAGTTATCCACCCTTCCTATCAAGTCTTTAATGTCTGAATTTTGTGGGGTTTTACAAAATCTTTTCAAGTTTTTTTTATGACTGAAATTGGTGAAAAAAATAACTTCATCAATGGCTCGGGAAGTTCAAGAGTTCGTTTTTAAAGAGCCAAATTATGAAGTAACATAGCGAAAGAGCATGTTCTTGAATCAAACATGGCTAAGACTGATGTTTCATATATGGCTTGGGGGGTTCATACATCCATTTGTAGAGAACCAAGCCATGAAAAGCTTGTTAGGGAACATGTTTTTAAACCAAGTTTGGTTAAAAATAATGTGCAACCCCCGGTTAGTGGATTTAAAATTTTTGATGATGTGGAAAATCTCAAAATATTTGAATTTCGAAAACCACCATATACCACTATCTTCGTTGTTCAAAATCATCAAAATTTAATTTTGATGAAATGGTTAACAAAATATTGAAGTCTAGAAAATATTGTTGTTGAGTTTTTTCCTACATTTTCACAATGGGAAGCATAGAAATGACCAATAATAATGTTCCTGGCTATTTTCATGGTTATATGTGAAATAGTGGCCAATACAAATTTACAGTTGGCCAAGGAAGAAGAAACTTTGTAGAAAACACAATGAGTTCACATGTTTGTTGTTTTCTACCATGCAATGTGAAAACCATCATTCATGACCAAAAACTGGTCTTTTCTATATATTAGACATGACGTTTTTATACTCCATATTGCCTTTGAAGTGGATATGTGAACAACTATCATTTTGGCTTTGTCGTTGGTCAACGTGTGTGCTTCGAAAGCCCTTTTTGCCATAATTTTTTAGCTTCGAAGCACTCTATCTTGCATCAACAACAGCTTTGGAGAAAAAATAATGGTGGTTGTGAACCTTTGAAGCTTTGCCAAGTATTTCCAAGGATGTAATTAGTCCTTTGTTAGCATCTTCAACCTTCGAAGGATGATTTTGGCCATCTAGTAATACCTTTAGAGGATGGCTTTCATCCTTTGAATTACAACTCTTTAAGAATTCGAGACATCTCATAATTTCCATGATAGTGGCTAGGTCAAGTGAGACATTTGCTGCTTTTACATGGCGGTAAACTTCGAATCATTTCGGAGTGGCTTCTAAGCATTCTGAATTAGCTTCAAAGTAGTTCCAAGGAGGCTTTAATATGTCCTTCTTTATAATGAATCTTCTAGTAAGCTTCGAAGGGTACCAAAGAAGCTTTGAAGGATTCCAAAAGAGCTTTGAAGAGGTTTTTTTTATAATGAACATAGTAGTGTTTCCATGTCATTGAAGTATTAGCCATGATTTTTGGACACCATACACAATGAGTGCATGCATTCATTGATTATACATTGGCGTCTCATGTTGAAATTTTGAACTTGTCACCGAAGAAAGTACAAAGCTTCTACTCATGATTCATACCAAACATGATTGGTATGTATTGTGTCCAAATCAAATTGGTGCTTCTTGATTCGAATTGATCTCTTTGAAGCACTCATATTGAATTTGAAGCATATGCTTTTAGTGTAGTGTCCCTTTGAAGCACTTTATTAGTGTTGTTGTGGTATTGAAATCAGTTTATTACTCATATCAGTTCCATGCTTGGTTTGGCTCTTTAAAAATTCAAATAAACATCATTTTAAAAGAGTCATGGGGGGTAATGTTGGCACCATAAATAGAATTATTGTTATTATTATTATTGCAAGACACGTGGCACTTTCTTGATCAATTAGGAGTTAAGAGAAGTGACAAAGTTAGTGGTCTTCCATGATTGGAACATGAAAGACAAGGTGGAAGAAGTTAAAGCACATGTGAAGAATATGATGGACAAGTGACTTAGTGGAAGACATGGAGGGATATGTGGCATTGTGGGAATGAAGGTGAAAGAGTGGATAGTTTTAGGTGGTTATTGGGTAGTTATTGCTGGAAGTGTTTTTTTTTTTCTATAAATAGCCATTGATGGCTACATTTACAAAATCAAAACCAGATCCAGAAACCAGTTTATTTACTTTACATTTTTCCTTCCAGTTCTTTACTTTCCAGTTCTTTACTTTCTCGCACTGCATTTCAATTTCTTAGGAGTAGTTCTAAGTTAGTCAGCTCATTGCTGTAATCCCATTCGAAGCTGTGGAAGTGTGAAGGTACTATTGTAAACATTTGTTTACTTAATGAAATTTAAATTCTAACACTGTTCTCTCCCTCATTCTCTTACTTTTGATTAATTCTTCTGAATTTTGTCCTAAAACAAGCTACCAGTAAAAATCCTCTTCATTGAGACTAAAAGAACTTTGAAGTAATTGTCTAATTAATTGGTTGTCATTTACTATTTCTATAAGGACTTATTGATCCTTACTAGCATTCTCTAATTACATTTTTAACCCTCGAAAGCCAAAAAAGCCAACAATGTTTCTAACTTTTCAATTGACAGGTTTGAAACTTCCAACCAGTTGTTAGTTATTAGTTGAGCAGAGCTATATATTATTAAGAGATTCAGCTAGCATCATCTAATGTTCATTGTTTCCAGATAGTTGATGGAGAAAATTTTTGTAACTCACAAGTAAAAAAGAAAAAGCATCAAGATAGCCATCAAAGACGAAGTGTTGGCTTAGTGGGTGAGGTCTTTCCTTACTAGGCTTGATGTCTAAGTTTGAGTTTTATTTGTTGGATGACGCAACTTCCCTATTTGTATTCTTCTCCCATCAATTGGTGAAAAAACAATTATAGCCATCAACCATGCAAGTAAAGATTCATTATAACGACGGTACAACCTCATTAATGCCAGGTGTATTACCAATTAATAATAAAACTATACATGCCATAGTGCACCCCTACTATTGAAATATAGTTACATGTTACAAGATAATTTTGTAACACTCACATATACAATGTGGCAAATGCTAACAAGTGCCCCCTAGGCATTGTTTAATGCTGGAAAATGTGTCTTGAAAATATGTGAAAATGTTAAAAAGTGAATGATTTCAATAGAAGTACATTGAATTTAGTAAAAAGTGTCTTATGTTCTTTAATTTTTGTTTGTCTCTTACTTGTGCCCTAGGGGCACTTGTTAGCAAGATCCCTACAATATTGTAATTGTAACAATGTTTGGTCTTCCGTTATCAATTGGTGGGGAATTAATTGGACAATGCCTAGCTCGATGGAACAGGTTCTGCTTTTGTGGACTAGTTATAAATGGAAGATGGAAGGTAAGATTTGGAAAGCCATCTCACTTATGATTTTTTGGGCAATATGGAAACATAGAAATGATTTTGTGTTGAATAGCATCCAACCAGACATGGAGGAACTATGTGAAGTTATTAAAACAAGAATTGCTTTGTGGGTGAAATATAGTTTAGTAGGATTATTCTATACGGTCCAGGACTTCATCTCAATTTTGTATAAGATAAGATATGCATTGCCATAAAGTGGAGATCTATTGAGTGAATGCATTGGAGTTTGATTAAGTGTTGGGACACCCTTACTGTGGTTGCTGTTTAGTTATTGGTTTTATTGTGCTCAATTATGCAGCAAAACTCCAAAGAATTACAGATTGCTAGCAATACAAAGTAGCTCTGTTTTAGCAAATGTTTACTTCTGGTTTTTTAGAACAGATTTCTGCATGGATAAAAAAGGCTGCTTGGAAGGTTTGCTACCATAGGGTCATGCTTGGAAGGAAGTTGACTGTTGATGTTGGACAACAAAGGTCTGCTACCATATGGACAAAAAAGGATGCTTGGACTATTGTATTTGTTTTTCTTTTTGTGTTGTTTGGGTTGGTTTCTCACCAGTTTTTGGTGTGGTGCTGGCAGATGATAGAATTTGCTTTTCAGTGTCAATCTAATTAAGATTGTTGAGTTTTGTCTTAATATTTCGTGCATTCATCCCATTTTATTGATGCTTGTCTTAACATCTTTTGTATATTGATTTTTATAAATAAAGTTCTTTTTTTTTTTTTTTTTTGCAGATCAAAAAATAATAATTTGTTATTAAGTAGTGATATTAATTTTTGATGATGTCGTAAAACACCAATCACATCAGTATTTGGGCACCACCGGGCAACACCTCTAGAGAAACCGGTAACTTCATAGTGGGAAGCACTTTTGGGCCAGCTCCCTGAAAAATGGGCTGGCATTCAAACTTGTTGGACCATGCAAGTGGTTTGAGATGTTCTGAATAAGTGTACTTTTTTACTTTTTATAAAAAAAAAAAAAAATGTAGAAAAATTGAAAAAAGTGGTTAGAAAAGTAAAGAGGAGATGTTGATTGATGTGACCTAAATAAGTGGAATAAACTAAAAAAATGCACTTTTTTAATTTATCCAAAACACCTAGTATGTTTCTAGTTCAATAGAAAGGATTTCCATTTTTGTTTACAGATTATAGGACTTGACAACTACCCTCTTCATTTTTATTTACAATTCATCCTCTCTCTCTCGCACACACACACATGATGGGATTCATGTCCAAGGTATCAACCCCCTAATGACCACAAAGCTAAATGTGACAATGTACTGGTGTAGTGGTCTTCAACATATTTATATATATATATATATTCTCTCTCTCTCTCTCTCTCTCTCTCTCTCTCTATTATCAAATGAGAGGTTTCTTTTACGTCCACATAATGTACTTAATGATGTTATTTGAGGCTTTGGGACTCATCACAAGTTATATTTTGATAATTCTAATCGTTTATTTATAGAATCCTATCTATACATTATTGTAATAACAAGATGTTATCATATTTGTCGTCAATTGTCTATCTTTTTTTATGACAAATATAATAAAATTATTGAATCAATTTATTTATTTATTTATTTTATAAATAATCTATACGGAGGAGCCAAACTTTTTATTTTTATTTTTAAATCAACACAATATGACTTATGATAGACTTCATGTGTCCAATAGGCACTCTCCAATTCAAATAGTGGTTGGGATAGAATCATCTCCCAGCATGGGTTACACAATTGGAATGTGGGGTTAGGAAGTGATATATAGAAAAAAGAATAGGGTGATGCTAGGTAGCCCTAATTTTTGTGGCTCAACTTGGCTCAAATGATGTGGTTTGATGATGTGATGATGATGTAGCGATGATATGGAAAATTATTATTATTATTATTTATTTTTTTATTTATTTATACTAAACCTAGTTGTTTTGATAATATACGATTTCTTCAGATATTTTGTCAACTCTTTTTCTAGTAATTTCTATATCTTTAGCAGTACCAGTACTTAGTTGATTTTGTAAAAATTTACGGAGTTGGTGACAATTTGCTATTAATATTATTACTTGATTACGATCTAGGAACAGGTCTTGGATATAAAAATGGTGATAAAGACTCATAAAAAGGAAAAAGTTTTAAGTGTTTTGATTATAGGTCCACTATGCTTCCAAAATAAGAATAGTATCTAAAGATTTTGACCATTACCTGAACGTAGTCGACATAGGGCTCTGGCTTTGGCAAGCTTCCAGTTTACAGAGATAGCTACCTTCAACCTTTCCTTTCTTAGATTAGGCTCAGCACATATCTTGTAACGCCCCAAAAATTTGAGCAGGGTATATCTATTTATACAACAAACCCACCTGATAGACAAACACATATTTATAACTAACTATTCCATACATCCATTTCCATTTAATCCCAAATGCCAAATGCATGTTGTTTACATCTCAATGCCCCAGTTCTAATCACAAGCATGCATTTTACAACAAGTATGAAATGGAAGCCAAACAGATAATAAGTGCCCTACCGGCTTACAAATTTATCCAAGAACATTCTTGGTTACACAAAATGGAGTTTCAACTCAACACAAATACAGCCCTAGGCTTACATTTAATAAATAATCATAAAACAAAAATAGAGCCTCACCTCCGAGTCCTCCCAAGTCAGTGCCTTGGCGTAGGCATATCACTTGTACTTGAAATGGTTTCCCTTATAGAATGAGCCACAGCCTAGTAGATATATACTACACAACATATGGAGCATGACAAGACTAAAGAGGAGTATGCTCATGCCATGCTCATGATAAAATAGTTTATCTCTCTTTTTATAAAGCATGCAATCCTGAGATGCAACAATAGATATAAAACCATTTCCATTTTAAACCATATCTGTTACATGAATACAGGCTCTGCGAATCTCTAGGTGAGTGTTTGCAAGTAGGCCCTAATGCACTACCACTGTCATTTTTACTAGTAAACTGGAAGGCTCGACACCTAACCGTGCGGTTCTACACCCCCTACCCAGATTCACCAAGTATTCATCTTTTCGCAAACAGATACATTTCCAATGAAATGTCCAATGCAACAAATGAGGAATGTGGTTCAATTTACCTAAGTCTCATGCATTTCTACAACAGTCATGGCTATCTTTCATCGATAGCCCAAAACAGATATTTCTAAACAGATACTTAAACAATTAAATTCCAAAAATTTTGATAAATACAATCTATTCCACATCTCATCAAATATGAACAACTACACTAGTTTTCATATCACAATCACATCCGGTAACCTCTTGTAGACACCCCATTTTTGACCGACCTTAAGACTCAGACGTCATCGTTTGAGCGCTCGATGATTGTGCTTGTTTCGAGTTTTCGGAGTTTTCGACTGAGTGCCTTGCCTTCGGGCCTCTGAACTCTTTGTGTTTTCGCTCGGTTTGTGGACAAAAGCCTTGTTGACCTTGTCTGGAGGGAGAGAGGGGTCTGTAGACCACTTTTCTCTCCTGTAGGCTAGTTTCCAGTTTCCGGAGTCTTCGGCCGCGCGCCTTGTCTCGGGACCGCTTAATGTTCTCCTTTTGGCCTGGTTTTCGAACCATGCCTTGTTGTCTTTGCCTAGAGGGACACGGAGGTCTGTAGACTACTTTTTGTGGTCGTAGACCACCTTTCCCTCTCGTAGACCACTTTTTGTGCTCGTAGACTAGTTTTCGAGGCTTCTGGCTGCGCACCTTGTCCCCGCAGACTTTTGTCTTTCATCCTTTTTGGTTTGTTTTTGGCACAAACCTTGTTTTCGGCACAAACCTTGTTTTCCTTGCTTGGAGGGTGGAATAAGGGGTGTAGACCAGTTTCTCCCCCTGAAGACCACTTTTCATCCCTGCCAGCCAGTTTTCTGGTTGGCCAGCTGGTCTTGGTGGTCTTTGGACCACCAAAAGTGGTCGGCAACCATGCCACCACCTTGGTTTCTTTGTGTAGACCACTCCTCCCCCTTGCCGACCACTTTGTCTCCTTGCAGACCACTTTCACTGGTCGGGCGACCAGTGCAAGTAGTTGGCCGACCACTTCAACTGGTCGGCAGCTTTCCTGCACTTTCTGCAGATATTTTCCATGCCAGCTGTGCCAGCTGTTGGGCACAGAAAGCATCCTCCATATACGTGTATGGAGGGATTGATTCAAGCTTCAAGCTTGCTTAACAAGCTTGATGCATGTTTTTCTATAACAGGGAACCTCCTCCCTCTTGTCTCAGGTTGAGAATTTTGCATTGGAGTTATACATATATCATCTATCTCTATTTTCTTCCTTTGCTCTATATTTGTGCTCGAAAGTGTAGTTTCTTCACACTTTTGCACACAAACACCTAGTGGAATACCATACTCTTGTTGCTGAGGCACCTTGAAGCTGGTTTTGGTATTTTTGGATTGCTTTTGGTCCAGAAAGGTTGCTAGAGTTGCTGCTTTGAAGTTGTTCTGCAAGGGTGAGTTTCTAACCCCTTAAACCTTTGTTTTTTTATTAAGCTTTTGGCCCTATTTGCATGATGTTTTAGGCTTAACTTTCAACTGTAAAATTTTTTGATTTTAAGTGCTTGAAATGTTTGTTTAAGGTCTCTTTGGTGTTGGGGGTGGTCTACCCCTTTTTTGTGCCTTGTTTGGCCTTGTTTTGAGCTATCCTTTTAAGCTATTGAGACCACCTCTTTTTGGCCTTCTCACCACTGAAACTCAGAGGAATTTCAGTGGTGGAAAGTGTATTTTGAGGTCCCAAATAGGAGGGGGTCATCCCCTCTCCTTGTATCTTGGTTGCTTGCCTTGTTGGCCTCATGTTTGAGCATGTTTATTTAGCATATGTTGGCTCCATCTCAGCCTATTTTTGACCTTATTTCAGTATGGCATACCTCTTTTTTGGCTTAGTTTAGGCCACCCTTGCATGCTCTATACACTTGTAGTGTAATCCTTGCAAACTAGCCTTACATGCGTGTGTTGACAGCTCATCTTTCTAGCATGTTTTGATCCTATCTCAGCAAGCTTTTGGTGTTATTTTAGCATGCCTTAACTCTGTTTTGGGTTGGTTTGAGTACCTCTTGCATGCTCCTTGCACTTGTAGTGCAATTCTACAAACTAGCCTAATATGCATCATGCTTTGGATCATCATTCTAGCATGTTTTTTACTCAACTCCAGCAAGCTTTTTACTCATGTTTTACCATGCTTAAGCTCTATTTTATGTTGTTTTGGTCATGCATGCCTTGCTTTGTATAGCCATTGTGCATTCTAGCTCACTAGCTTTGAGTTTCCAAGTCACTCGCATGCATTGCTTGGGCTATTTGCATGATTTAGCATCATTTGATATGTGATTTCAGTGCATGTAGTGTGGTCATACACTCACATGTGTCACTCATTCAATGCTTTGGAGGGTTGGTGCTTTATACCTTTAAAATGAGCCATTGTGTATTCCATCTTGCCTAAGCTTTTGGGTTGCCATATCAATGTGTTTTTGGTCTTATTTTTCCATAATACAACTCTGATTTTTGTTGGTGAAGTCATCTCATGCTTGGTTTTGGTAGGTGTAGTGTAATCCTCCCTATTGGCCTTGCATACTTCATGCTTTATGCCCTTCATGCTAGCATGTGTTAGCTCTACTCCAACATGTTTTTGGCCTTAATTTGACATGCTCTAAGATTGTTTTGGGTTGTCTTGGCCACATGGTTCACGTATTGCATAGCTGTAGTGCAATTGGCCTTGCTAGCCTTGAGTTTTGAGCCTCCTAGCATGCTTCATTTGTGACATGTGCATGATTTGGCATCATTTAACATGCTATTTTAGAGCATATAGCATTGTCATGTTGTCACTTCTTTCACTCTTTGAATGCTTTCAAGAGTTGTGCATTTGTGCCTCGCTTATGGCCTAACTTGTATGCATGCATGCCTAGACCTTTGAGCTCCCATCTCAGCATGTTTTGGTCTTTGTTTTGACCTATTTGAGCTCTGTCTATGGCTGGTTCATTCATTTGTGCCATGTATTGCATGCCTCTTGTGTAGTCCCTTTTGGTAGCCTTGTGCCTTAGGCCCTCTAGCATGCTATGCTTGTGTTGTTTGGATGATTTGGCATCATTTCACACCTGATTTTAGAGCATATAGTGTTGTCATACTTCTATGTCTGTCACTTTTTGATCGTGTTTGAGAGTTGTACTCTTATGCTTAGATGATGAGCCATTGCATGTGCATGCATTATCTTGCTTTTCATATCATCCTTTCATAGCATTTTGGCCACTGTTTTGGCATAATTTAGGTCTATCCATATTCGGTTTAAGTCCATTGAGCACTGTTTTGCATGCCTCTTGTAAGATGCTCTTTCCTAGCTTTGATGCCTTAAGCTTCTAAACTTGCCATGCATGCATTGTTTGCATGATAGAATATTGGGCATTCCATCGTAGCATTGGTAGATTAGCATGTTGTTTGCATGTTGTTACATTGCATTGTGTTTGCATGTTGTTACATTGCATGTTGTTTGCATGTGCATGCATTGCATTTTGTTTGCATGCCATTAGCATTGATAGGTTGATCATGTTGCATTGCATTGTGTTTGGATTGGATGCCAATCCAAACACGAGAAACGAGGGACGTTTCATACTTGAAGTGATGAAATGTGCCTCATTTCTCGGTCGCCGACGCTCTTGATCATGCATGATAGAGTTTAAGGCCCTTATGTGTTATTTGTGCATTCATTGACATTGAATTGTGCAAACTTGGCTTCTCAGCCATCGTGCATTGCGATGCTCGGTTGGTGGCCCGAGAGTTGAGAACCGCACTCCCTTGAGCTTAAGAAATGATAGGGAGAGTGGTTGTGCACACATATCTTGCAAATACACTGCCGTGCCCCTTCTTGTTCTCTGTTGCAGCAAATTGGAGTGTGGCAGAATTTTCTGGTCGGCAGACCAGAAAAAGTAGCTGGCTGACCACTTTTTCTGGTCTGCAGCATACTTAGGTGGTCTACACCACCATTAAGTGGTCGGCACCCTTCCTGGAGGTTCCCATGATGGAGTAGAAGTTATCTAGAGCTTTGTGCAGTGTTCTAAGATCAAATGCAAACAGAGGCAAGTTGGGGCATAGCGATGGATTTCCGAGCGAGGCGACCGAGCATGCATGCACTTCTCGCCCTGAGGCTCCTTTTAACTACTTTGTTTAGCTGGTTAGCTATTTGGTTCTGTACTTAAGTAGTTAATGCACTTAGCTAATCAATTTTTGTTGTAATAACTAATTAGTTAACTTATTAGTTAATTAGCTTCATTTTGTAATAATTAGTTTAATTAGTTTAGATTAGCTAGTTAGCTTATTATTCGGACCCTCCGTCGAGAGGGCACAAATGTTGTAATAGGCGTACGTGTGTGTGATGCATGTCTTCTAACCCCCATTTCTTTCTCCCTTTTACTTATCCGCTTTCGATGGTTAGTTTAGGGCATATTTCAATTAGCATACTTATGCTTGCATGTTTGCATTCATTCATTTGTCTTGCATGCACCGGGCTCGGCTCATCATTCAAACTACATTGTATTTCAATACCAATTTGAATACATGTTATCAAGCTGCATTCACATGACATCTTAGAATAGCCGAGCCTATCTTAGTTGCATTTTGCATGTGTTGCATTAGGCATTCTTGACATAGCTAGGGTTATGCATTGATTTCTAACATAGCTTTTGTTTTGGCTCGGAGTACTAGGTAAGCTTTTACGCTTTAGCATCCTTGCATGTGTGTAAGTGACTGCCATGATAGCATGCCTACCATGAGGCTATTTGCTTAAGTGTTTAACTGCATGAATGCCTGTGGATGGAGGCTTTATTGCTTGAATTGGGACAATTCATCAAATGTGCGTTTTAAGCCCACTTTGCGAAGTGGCAAAATCATGTTTTCTAAGCCCACTTGAGGGTGGCAAATCCGCGTCTTAGCCTACTTGCGAGTAGCACTTTCAAACCATTTTCAAATAAACAAACATGAGATGTTTTGTTCCAAATTAAGTGATTGAGTCTATACTTGTATGATGTGCGCATCACATAGTAATTCTAGATTAATAACCGGAACAAGAACACATGTGTTTTCAAAAAACAACATATCATGTTAGTAAAGGCCGATCTTTGATCGGGCGAGCGAGGGTGCTCATTTCAGGACCTTCCTCTCTCGTACCCAAGTTCTCGAGCCGAGGTAACTTTGGTGATGATGGACACGTGGCCTTAGGCATGAGTCAGGGTTTCCTAAATTTTCCAAAACAAAATATTTAGGTGGCGACTCTGAAATCTGGCAAAGCAGTCCATGTTTGGCGCTTTTTGATTAAAATTAATTTTCCAAAACAATTTGCCGGATTTGGACTCTTTGGTGATTTATCAGTCTTACATTGCACTTTGTGAGATTAGATTCGGAACCGTGATGGGAGTCCGAACTGTAGTAGCTAGAACAACGATTCACGCCCTCGTGCGCGGAACGGAGTTTGGGCGGTCTACACCTCTCAAGGTCCATTTCTAACTATGTCGGTTTTATTCCAACAGATACATTAAGCAAAATAATACCGTCAATGTCCAAGAAAATATCATTTTCTTTCCAAACTCATTCTCCAAGCATTATTCAACTATGACATCCTATTTTGATCAAAAGTCCCAAAAGTTAAACATAATTCATTTGTTTTCTTTAAAAATGCTCTTTTGGTCGCAAACTAGTAAAAATTTCAAAACCGATCGAATCGAAGTCCATTTTTGTTCAAATTTAAAACACAACTCTTTCATAACCTTATAAACATATTACAAGTTTACACTTTCGCAATTTGGGCATCAACTCTTTATTTTTCTCAAAATTTCTCTTTTAAGCAAATAAATCACAAAATTTTCAAAAATTCTAATTAAATTATATACAACTCTAAGTTTCATGTAATCAAGTAAAAGTGCATAAAGAAGTGTAGGAAAAATCCCTACATTAAGCCAAGAAGCTTTCAAATTTTTTGGCAACAAAAACTAAATCTGCTCGGAGCCAAACGACGCCTTTTCCGCCCTCTACATTTTGATCCAAAGCAATAGGGGTCAAAAATGACTTATACTAGATCAAACCCATGAAAAACCAACATTGGAACTTTTTTCTCTTTTTTCTTCACGGCAAGAACTCCAAGAATTGAAAGAAAAATTCTATTTGGTCACTTATATATATATATATATATAGTATAACCAAATATCTAACCAAATATATATACACCTATATATATATATATATCAATTTAAAATTACATTTCAACATCTTTAATGACAAAAGTAAATATAATATTTTCTCACAACAAAATATATTTCATTTAATGGCACACACCATAAATATTCACAACTCTTTTATGGTAATCAAATAATAATAATAAAACCACAACACTATTACATGGTTACTAACGGGTCACAATTTAATCAATTGGGTCCAAAATGAATGGAGTTTAATAATTTAAAATAAATCTCCAAATGAGATTAAAGTATAAATTCAATTTGATTCAACTCGTTACAACCTTCCCCCCTTAAGGAATTTCGTCCCCGAAATTTAAACTAGATAATCTCGTTGAATCAAAATCAATTACAACCGTAGAAATGCAATCATGGCATGATAACACAACCTCCCAATTAAACATAAGAAATTCACCCTACTCCATAACATATACAATGTACATCCTAATATCAAAATAACATTTCTATTACAACTCTCAAACATCGATAAAAAGGTCCGGATACTTCTCATGGACTTCAGCCTCACATTCCCAAGTCGCCTTCTCAACCCCGTGGTGTCTCCACAACACTTTCACCAAGGGAATTGTCTTGCTACGCAAGACCTAATCCCGAGTGTCTAAGATCCTCACTGGTCTCTCTTCATAAGAGACATCCTCGTCCACCTCTAACTCAGTCCAATCCAACACGTGTGATGGATCGAGCTCGTATTTCCGAAGAATAGAAATACGAAAAACATCATGAACTCTAGATAGTGGTGGCGGCAAAGCTAACTGATATGCCACTTTCCCAATACGCTCCAAAATCTCAAAAGGCCCAATAAAGCGCGGAAACAACTTCTCCATCTTCCTAAACATCATCAAACCCCGATTAGGTGCGATCTTAAGAAATACATGATCTCCAACCCCAAAAGATAAAGGCCTCCTCCTATGGTCGGCGTAGCTCTTCTGACGGCTCTGAGCTATGACAAACCTTTTACGGATAAGAGCAATCTTCTTCGTCGTTTCTCGAACCAACTCTGGGCCTATTATAGGTGCATCATTATAGCGCACAACTTTCTCCACGCGCCCCCCCTTTCGGAGAGGGTGCGAATTGGTCTTACTACTACAGTTCGGACTCCTGTCACGGTTCTGAATCTAATCTCACAAAGTGCAATGTAAGACTGATAAATCACCAAAGAGTCCAAATCTGGAAAATCGTTTTGGAAAATCGATTTTGAATAAAAAAGCGCCAAACATGGACTGCTTTGCCATATCACAGAGTCGCTACCTAAATATTTTGTTTTTGGGAAATTTAGGAAACCTTGACTCGTGCCAAAGGCCATGTGTCCGTCATCCCCAAAGTTGCCTCGGCTCGGGAACTTAGGTACGAGAGGGGAAGGTCCTGAAAATTTGCACCCCCGCTCACTCGATCAAAGGATCGGCCTCTACTAAGCATGATATGTTGTTGTATAAACACATGTGTTCTTATCCGGTTATTAGCTAGCTTACTATGTGATGCGCGCAACATACAAGTATAGACTTGATCACGAGGATTGGAACAGAACAACTCATGTTTGTCTTTCGAAAATGGTTTGAAAGTGCTACTCGCAAGTAGACTAAAGCGCAGATTTGCCACCCTCAAGTAGGCTTAAAACATGATGACTTTGCCACTTCGTAAAGTGGGCTTAAAACATACATTTGATGAATTGTCCCAATTCAGGCAATCAAGCCTTCACCTACAAGCATTCATGCAATTAATCACTTAAGCAAATAGCCTCATGGCAAGCATGCTATCATGGCAACACTCACACTTATGCAAGTATGCTAAAGCGTAAACACTTACAGTGTACTCTGAGCCAAAAAAGAAGCTAGTTAAAAATCATGCATGATCCTAACTATACAAGATGCCTAATGCAACACTGCAAAAATGCAACTAAAATAGGCTCGGTTAGCTAAGATGGCATATGAATGCAACACTTGATACACGTATTCAAATAGGTATCGAAATACGATGCAGTTTGAATGACGCGTCAAGCCCGATGCATGCAAGACAAATGAATGATGCAAACATGAAAGCATAAGGTATGCTAATTGAAAATGACCCTAAACTAACCATCGAAAGCAGATAAGTAAAAGGGAGAAAGAAGTGGGGTTGGAAGACATGCACATACACACGCACCCTTATTACAACATTTTTCCCTCTCGAAGGAAGGTTCGAATAAATAAGCCAACTAATTAACTAACCTACCTAATTAATTATTACAAACCGAATTGAAACTAGCTAAGCTAAGCCAATTAAAATATTACAAAGATGAATTAAATTAGCTAAGCACATTAACTAATTAATTACAAAACCGGTAAATTAACTAGCTAAGTAAAGCAGTAAAAATGGCCTCGAGGGGAGGGAGACATGCATGCTCGGTTTGCTTCGCCCGAAAATGCATTGCCTTGCCATGAGTTGCCTCTGTTTGCACTCGCGGTGATCTCAGAACATCATATGAACTTCCAGGCTGCAACTGTCCCAACACAGGAACATTTTGGACAATTTTTGGTTGGTAGGCTACCTCAACTGGCCGACCGGCCAGTGCAAGTGGTCGGTAGGCTAGTGCAAGTAGCCGGCCGGCCAGCCACTTCTCTTTCCAGAATTTTGCCTTTGCTGCAACAGAGAGCAACAGAGCCAAGACAATGTATTTGGTAAGAAATGTATGTACTACCTCCCTTCTCATCATGTCTCAAGCTCAAAGGAGTGCGGTACTTAGCTCTCATGCCACCAATCACGCATCTCAACGCATGATGGCCCAAGAACCAAGCTTGTACAGGCTTTAGTGAATGCGCACATAAGACTCAAAGTGTCGTCACCCTATCATGCATGATCAAGGGTGACAACGACCAAGAAACGCGACATGTTTCATCACTTTGAGTATGAAGCGTGCCACATTTCTCGTGTTTGGATTAACATCCGACCCAAACACATGCAATGCAACACACATATGTTATCTTGGTATGTTTTACTTTGCTACATTCTTGTTTGCTCATTTTAGCTTTACCAATTAGTCCATTAACCGGTTAAGTTCAATGTGCAAAGTCCTCTAATTTGAAAGATGACCTAAGCTTCGAGTGCCTTGAGCATGAAGAAAGTATCATGCTATTGGTTAGTAGAAATCCTCGAGAGAGGATTAAAACCATTAGACATGAATGCCTCAAGTTCATGTTCAAGCCAACAAGAGGCTTAAGGCCACTTTCAAGGTGAATGAAAGTTTAAAACAATGGAGTGCAATGACATATATTTCAGCACTGACATAGTATGCTAAGTGACTTAAAACCATGCAAACAAGTAATGTAATGCATGTTGAAAGGCTTAAGCATCGAAGCTAGTGAAGTGTATTACACTAGAGGCATGCAAGACAATGCTTAGAAGGCCAAACCAGCTCTGGATAGAGCTTAATCATATCAAAATAATGGTCTAAACATGCTGAGATGGAGGCTCAAAAATACTAAGAGAACATGCACACATGTTAGCCCATAAGCAAGGCAGAATATACAACCCTCAAAAGCAATGAAGAAGTGAAGTATGTGAGAGTGTGACTACACTATATACACTGAAATTACATACCAAATGATGCCAAAACATGCAATCATCACATACACAACATGTTAAGGGCCTCAAAACTCAAAGCTAGTCAAGGCTCTTTACACTCCAACCATACAAGGCAAGCCTCAAAGGACCAAGGCCACTCAAAATAGAGCTAAAGCATGCTAAAATATTAGTAAAAACATGCTGAGATAGAGCTAATACATGCTACAATGATGGAGTAACTCTTTAGGCATTCAAGGCTATTAAGCAAGATTACACTACAAGTGTAAGAAGCAAGCAACCAATGACTAAACCAGCCTAAAACAGAGTTAGAGCAGATCCAAAAAGTCACAAAAGCATACTGGAACTAAGCTTCAAAAGGGGAGAAACACATGCTCATTTGGTAGGCTATCAACACATGCAAGCAAGACAAAAGGAGAGGGGACCACCCACTCCCATTTTGGACCTCAAAACCACCTTTCCACCACTGAAATTCCTCTGGAATTCAGTGGTTAAAGGGCCAAAAGGAGATGGTTTCAAAAGCTTTAAAGGATGGCCCAAAAGCTTAGCAAATAAGCAAAGAAAGAGGTTGGATCATCCCTAACTCCAACAAGGCATAGAACCACCATTTTACACACTTCAAAATAGAGGTTTTTGTAGTTGACAAGTAGGCCTATAATAGCGTGCAAAGGTGGCCAAGAGAATGTACAAAAATAAGCTTAAAAGGGGAAGAAGCTTACCCTTGAAGAACAGCAGCAAGACAGCAACAATTCTGAGCCAAAACAAAGTCGAAGACCTCAAATCAAGCTTCAATGGACCTTAGCTCCAAAGTGAAGGTGTTTAACTAGGTGTCTTAGTGCAAATATGTGAAGAAAACACACTTTTAAGCTCAATATAGTACAATATAGAGAGAGTGAGGATTCTAGAGAGAGAGGGAAATTTCAGCTTTGAAATTTGTGAACCCCTCCAAAGGGGGAGGGACCTCCCCTTATATAGAGTAAGCAAGCAAAAAGCTTGCTCCATCCCTCCATACACGTGTATGGAGGATGAGTTTCAGTGAGCAACAGCTGGCTCAAAATATCTGAAAATATCTAAAAAGGAGAAAAAATGGCCGTCGGCCAGTTAAGGTGGCCGGCCGGCCACCTCCCCTAGCCGGCCGACCACTCCAAGTGGCCTACAAGAGAGAAAAGTGGCCGACAGATGCCAAAAGTGGCCGGCAAGCCCTTTCCCTCCCCTAGGCAAGAAGAATCAAGGTTTGGCCCAAAAACCAAGGCCAAAACACAAAGTGTTAAGAGGCTCAAAGACAAGGCACTCAGCCGAGACCCTCGGGGCACCCAAAACAAGTACAAACATGCGCAATCATCAGGTGCACAACCAATGACGTCAAAGTCTTGAGGTCGGTCAAAAATGGGGTGTCTACAGTTGCCCCTCTTTGACAGAACTCAGAAGTCATAAAATGACGGGAGTGAATGTCAAAGCCCAGAGACGACCCATTTTTGACAAGGTCGAAGACTTAGACAAACAAGCAAGATAACAACACAAATGTGCCCGCAGGCAGGGGAAAAATGCAAATGACATGCACAATGCAAGAACATAACTTATGATTATGCAAAGAGGGCTGTAATGAAACATTTATGAAAAACAAATACAACATTTTAAGCAAACCGACAAGTCACAGAAGTCTCACACATTTCAATAGAAAGGATGTAAGAAAATTATGTTAGCTTAACTAAGCGTCACGCGGGAAAGGCCAAAAGCGACTACCGGGAATACCTGGAATCTCAAACGAAACACCTTTTAGCGTATCACACGCAAGAGGGAAGGGAAAGGCAACAACTCTCAGCGTATCACGCGCGAGAGAGGGAAAGGAAACACCTTTCAGCATATCACACGCGAGAGAGGGAAAGGCAACACCTCTCAGCATATCACGTGCGAGAGAGGGAAAGGAAAGGCAACACCTCTCAGCGTATCACGTGCGAGAGAGGGAAAGGAAACACCTCTCAGCGTATCACGCACGAGAGAGGGAAAGGCAGCACCTCTCAGCGTATCACGCGCGGGAGAGGGAAAGGCAACACCTCTCAGCGTATCACGCGCGGGACAGGGAAAGGCAACACCTCTTAGCATATCACCCCCGAGAGAGGGAAAGATAACACCTCTCAGCGTATCACACACCAGAGAGGGAAAGGCAACACCTCTCAGCGTATCACGCGTGAGAAAGAGAAAGGCAACACCTCTCAGCGTATCACCCGCAAGAGAGGGAAAGGAAAGGCAACACCTCTCAGTGTGTCACCCGCGAGAGAGTGAAAGGAAAGGCAACACCTCTCAGCGTATCACACGCGAGAGAGGGAAGGCAACACCTCTCAGCGTATCACGCGCGGGAGAGGGAGAGGCAAGGCAACACCTCTCAGCGTATCACATACGAGAGATGGAAGGTAAACACCTCTCAGCGTATCACGCGCGAGAGAGGGAAAGGCAACACCTCTCAGCGTATCACGCGCAAGAGAGGGAAAGGCAACACCTCTCAACGTATCACGCGCGAGATAGGGAAAGGCAACACTTCTCAACGTATCACACGCAAGAGAGGGAATGGCAACACCTCTCAGCGTATCACGCGCGAGAGAGGGAAAGGCAACACCTCTCAGCGTATCACATGCAAGAGAAGGAAATGTAACACCTCTCAGCATATCACATGCAAGAGAGGGAAAGGGAACACCTCTCAGCGTATCACACGCGAGAGAGGGAAAGGCAACACTTCTCAGCATATCACGCGCGAGAGAGGGAAAGGCAACACCTCTCAGCGTATCACGCGTGAGAGAGGCAAAGGAAAGGCAACACCTCTCAACGTATCATGCGCGAGAGAGGAAAAGGAAAGGCAACACCTCTCAGGGTATCACACACGAGAGAGGGAAGGCAAACAAACGTCGGGCATACGACCCAAACGCTTTTATCGGGGTGCCAGTGTAAACATCGGGCGTACCTGGGTGTTTCGAACCGACGAAAAGTCAGTGTAGACATCGGGCATACCCAAATGTCTTTAACCAACGAAATGAGGGGGGGGGGAGGAATGGTTTTACCCGAACTTCCTCTGAATGAACCGTACATACAATATCGTGCATCTATGGGAAGGAAACTTAATAGATACAATGCAATACAATGCATGTCTTACGCGAGACGAATGATCATAACATGATGTTCAAGGTATGCTCCATGCACAACATGCAAGAAACGAAACCGAAGCATATTCCATGCGAGATAATTAACGACGCATATTCAATGCAAGATGCATGCCTTATGTAAACATGGTAATGCATGTTCAATGCAACAATTCAAAACGCATGTTCAATGTAATGTGCAAATCCTATGCGACGACAAAAGCATGCTTGATGAAGACGATTCGAAAACAACTTTTTTCTTACCTTTCGGAGAGTTGAAATACATTTAAAAAGGATACTCCTTGTTTAAGTTGATGGGCGATGACCCTCGCGCACTGTGAACATGATTCTGGGCTTCCTCAGAGGCATTTTGAATCAAACTTTGAGCATACTCTGCATTTCTTGGAACCCAAGGACACATGACAGTCTGAAAACACTCAGAGGGAACAGTGGGAACTTGCTGGCCACTAGAATAAACTACTAGCCACTTGCCATTTTTGCTGGCCACAAAAACGGGCCGATCGGCCAATTACAACAAAATCGGGGCAGTTTTGTCCATCTACACGGGGAACTTTAAAAACTCAACTCCCAAACACTTTTTCTCACCTACACAGTGCCAAAAACCTTTGTTCTTCATCCCTAGACTCTTTTCCCTCTCGGATCAGTACTTTTCACGCGTTTTCCGACGTCTCCCGCGAAGTCGATTCGCGAAAAACTTTCGATTGTCTTCATTTTGAACTGAACAAAAGTTGTTTTCGGAGCCTTTTCCTCCATTTTCACCATTTGAAGTTTGTTTCCCTCAACTTTGACTTGAGTTTGGCGCCCTTTCTCGGGCTTTGACTTTTGTTGACTTTTTCCCTTCCCGAGGGTTGACTTTTGTTGACGTTTGGCATCTTTTGCCTACTTTGCTCATTTTTCACCTTCTTTGCAGATGGCAGACGATGCGCCGCACGACGGGAGTCCTCCGAGGATGGAGGAGGAGCCGGAGCACATTCTGTTGCTGCCGAGGATCCGGCCATTCGACCCCGCGACGTACCATCTTGAGGTACATGTGCTACCACCTAGCACAGTGCGCCATTTCACTGGGTTTGCACGGCGCGCGCCCATAGATCTGCTGCTATGGGAGCCCGAGTCCCATTTATCTCATGACACCACTGAGGTACACACGACACTCTTCTATTTCCTGCGATGTACTTTACATTTCTTGCATAGTTCGCACTTTTGCACTGTATTTCATCTGCTCATTCTGAACGCATGCACACTGTACTTCTGCTCATTCTGAACACTTTTACACATAGTATTTCCGCTCATTCCGAACATATTCACATACTGTATACATAGTATTTCTACTCATTTTGAACACATTGACACATAGTATTTCTGCGCATTCTCACAGGTTGACACTCGTTTCACTTGGGGGTACAGGTCCACCACGGGGAGGGAGTGGTACCTGAAACTCCCTGACGGCGTGCACCAGATTGTTGACGAGGTGGGATTTGGCCTATTCTGTTCAGGGCTCTTGCGTCTCTTTGCGAGTAGGACCCTTTTAGGCGCATTGGTAGAGAGATGGTGGGACACCTCCAACTCCTTTCATTTCTCTACCACCGGGGACATGACGATGACCCCATACGACTTCGCGATGCTGACAGGCCTGGAGGTGGGAGTCCAGCCGATCTCTTATGACTCCGACATGGGTGAGTGGGAAGCTGCTTGGACTTATCTGCTGGGAGTACACCAGCCTATTTTTCGCTCATTAGGCCTAGTCCGGTACACTTGGTTTGCCGATCACTTCAGAGGAAGAGAGCCTACGACGGTCGAGGAGACAGAGTAGTACGCTCGAGGCTTCATCATGTTCCTCTTCGACACTACCCTGTTTGCCGACAAAGGAAACACAGTGGAGCTATATTTGCTGAGTGCCTTAGTGGACCTGTCTCAGGTGCGGCACTATGACTAGGTGTAGACACCCCATTTTTGACCGACCTTAAGACTCAGACGTCACCAATTGAGCGCTCAGTGATGTTGCATATTGTGCTCGTTCAGAAGTCTCAGAGTCGCGGCCGTGCGCCCTGCCTCCGGACTTCCGAACCCTCTTCTACACCTTGTCTCGGTTTGCGAACCAGACTCGGTTTTCTCTATTTTTCTTCCTGAGGGGAGGGAGAGGTCTAGCAGATCATCTCTCAGTGGCCGTGGGCTACTTTTTGTGGCCGTAGGCCATTTTGCCCATTTCGGAGCCCGGTTCCCGGTTTTCGGAGCCGTCAGGCCGTGTGCCTCGGTTCGGGACCGCCCAACCGTCTCCGATTCCTCCGGTTCTAGGCAGGTACCTCTGTTTTATCATAACGAGGCACACTGGGGCCTCAGATGCCCACTTCGTGGCTGAATGCCACTTTCGGTGCTTATAGCCGGTTTTCGGGCCCCGAACCTCGCGGTTTGGCCCCCGAGCATTCATTTCGCATCGGTTTTTGTTCATTTTTGGCAAGTGCCTCCGTTTTATCATAACGAGGAACACTGGGGCCTCAGATGCCCACTTCGTGGCTGAATGCCACTTTCGGTGCTTACAGTCTCTTTTCGGGACCCCGAACTGCGTGATTTGGGCCCCGAGCATTCATTTTGCATTAGTTTTTGTTCAATTTTGGCAGGTACCTCTGTTTTAGCACCAGGAAGATCACTGGAGGGTAGGAGGCCAGCAATTATCTCAGAAAACCAGTTATGCTCTTCCGGCCCCCGTTTTGCTCACTTCCGGGCTAATGTTGAACACCCTAGGGCCATTTTCTTCCAACCACAACTACATATTTGTGATGAGGGCACATGGGAGGACACCAAAAAGTGGTGGTCGGCCAGTAATTGTGATTTTCATTTTTGAGCCTCTCTTTCAAGTTCAATGTTGTGACTCCTGTTTCAGAGTTGCCAAATTCCAACCTTGGAACCTTGTTCTACACACCTGGGAGGACACCAAAAAGTGGTGGTTGGCCAGTAATTGTGATTTTCATTTTTGGCCATGGCTGGCCGGCCATGGGGAGTGGCTGGCCGGCCGACCAGTTGGGGTGGCTGGCCGGCCACCTTCAAGAAATCCACCTGGCCGGCCAGCTTTCTGCTTTTGAACCTTTTACAGCTGTCCAGCTGCTTTTCAAAATATCCCTGTTCTCCGGGGGATATTTTGGGAGGGAAAGCTTGGGTGCATTTCCCTCCCCTTTTACACCCCTTTCTTGTCCATTTAAGGGGCTGACCTCCTCCTTTGTTGAGGTTAGAAAATTTCCTCTCAAGACTTCATCTCCCTTTGCCTCCATTTTCATCTCCAAAAGCTCCAAAATTCCTTAAGTGTTAGCCCCATTTGTTCATCAACACCAAGCCTCACCATCACCACTTCCATTCCAGCAGCAAAGGAAGGTTTTTCAAAGGCTAAGAAGCAACAAATTCAGGCCAAGAAGCAACAAAAGTCTTGTCTTCAAGGGTGAGTGCTATTTCCCCCCTTTTGAGCACATTTTTGCTTCAATTTTCTACCCTATTTTCTCACTGTTTTGGGCTCTGACCCCTACTGATTTTAGGCTTATTTTGAGCCCCTCTACAACATTGTAGAAGGGCTCAAACTTGTTTGGCATCTCTATCATGCACCTCTTTCAATATCACTCTTTATGCCAATATTTTGCATGCTTTGTTTGGATTATGAGTGATCCATTTTAGAGCCTGACATAAACTGTGAGTGGGCCTATTTTGAGTCCCTCTTCAACATTGAAGAAGGGCTCAATCATGTTTGGCCTCTATATCATGCACTTTCTTTGTAATTCTTTCAATTTACCGTAAAATTGCATGATTTATTTGGTCTATTTGTGATCTGATTTGGAGCATCTCATGAACTGATATTGTACTTATTTTGAGCCCCTCTCCAACATTGAAGAAGGGCTAAACCTTGTTTTCATGCTCTGCATGTCACTTGCTTTGAATTCATGTTCTACTCTTACTCTTGCATGCTATTTTTAGCTCATGAGTGATCTGTTTTCGAGCATACAATATATTGTGAGTGGGCCTATTTTGAGCCCCTCTTCAACATTGAAGAAGGGCTCAACCTTTTTTGGTAACTCTATCTTATACTTGTTTCACAATTCCTCCGATTTACCGTAAAATTGCATGCTTTGTTAGGCTTTCTTGGCTTCTGTTTTGAGTCTTCATCAGGCTTAGAAAGTGTCTTAAAATGACCCATTCTTCATGTTTTGTTAAGATTCCAAGGTTGTTTGATGCATGCTTTTGGTACCTCATGTTATAGCCTTTGTTGGCTCATTATTTTGCATGCTATGTTTAGCATATCTACATACTGAATTGGAGGATGTCATCTACTGAAAATGTGCATATTTTTGGTCCTTCTTTAATGTTGTAGAACTGTATTTTTCAGTTTGAGCATTGTATACATCATTTTCTTCATTATTCCCCTCTTTTCCCCCATTTTTGCATGCTAATTTTGTCATACTTGTGGTTGTTGTTTAGCCTTGATTTGTACTGAAAAAATGTTATTTTAGGGGCTGCCTTGCTACTGTTTTATATGTCATGTGTCAATTATGCATGTTTAGTAGGGCTGTAGGCCATTTCGGGTGCATTACATCGCATTTCGGGCATCGGGTGTAATTTTGTCATAATTCGGCGGCTATTTGTGCATCATTTTAGCTGCTGAAATTGGCATTTTCCATATGCCATATGTCACATCTCATTCGCATGTCATTTCTGTGCCTTAGGGCCATGCCTCGGTTTGCGTGCCCGTGTGCACGCATTTCGAGGCACTTCATTTTTGTCTCTCGGCAGCTTATGTGAGTGCGGCTGAGGCCCTCTCATGTTATTGTAAGCCCAATTTGCATTCCGTATGTCATTTGCATTGCGTATGTCACCGCCTCGGTTTGCGTGCCCGTGTGCACGCATTTTGAGGCACCCCTTTTTCATCTCACGGCATCTTATGTGAGTGCGGCTGAGGCCCTCTCATGTTAGTGTAAGCCCAATTTGCATTTTCATGTCATTTCATGCTTTTATGACACCGCCTCGGTTTGCGTGCCCGTGGGCACGCATTTCGAGGCAGCTCATTTTCATCTTACGGCCTCTTGTGTGAGTGCGGCTGAGGCCCTCTCATGTTAGTATAAGCCCATATCGCATTCCGTATGCCATTTTAGATCTGTTGCATTCCGTATGCCATTGTCTCGGTTTGCGTGCCCGTGGGCACGCATTTCGAGACATCTCATTTTAGTCTCATTGTATATCATATTCCATGTTATTTCATGTCTTAGGATCATCGCCTCGATTTGCGTGCCCGCGTGCACGCATTTCGAGGCATCCTATTTTCATAGCATTGTGTATGTTAGGATTGTATCTTAGTTGCATTTCATGCATATCATGCATATTACATCGTGTTCGGGATAGGAATTAGCCCGGGCACGAAAAACGAGGCACGTTTCGTACTCCGAGTGACGGAACGGGTCTCAATTCCCCAGTCACCGACACTCCGGATTACCCATGATGGAGTTAGGTTTTGCTGTAGCATTCATATGCATTCATCCTATATTGAGTTGTGCAACCCGGCTCCTCGGCCATCATGCATCGATATGCGTGATTGGTGGCACGAGGATCGAGGCACGCATATATTTGTGAAATACATTGCTATGCCCTTTTTCTGCTCTCTGTTGCAGCAAGATAAGGAATCAGCAACTTTTCGGAGTCCGGCGCGCATTTCGAGAAACATTGCAAACAGAGGCTAAATTGGGCATCCTAGTGGATTTCCGCGCAACGCAGTCCAGCATACATCATTCATCAGAAGCGAGGCAGCCCCTGGCTTGCATGCCAGTTTAAAGCTTTCTTAGTTTAATTTGTTAATTAATTAGGAATCTGTATTATTTCGGACTGTATTATTCTTTTATTTCGGACTGTATTATTATTTATTCGGACCCTCTGCGCGAGGGCATAATTGTAATAAGTGTGGGTGAGTGTGATGTATGTCTTCCAACCCCACGTCTTTCTTCCCTTTTATTTATCCGCTTATAATGGTTAGATATAGGGCATATTTCAATTAGCATACAGTATGATAGCATGTTTTGCATCATTCATCTGTTTTGCATGCACCGGGCTCGGCGCATCATACAAACTGCATTTGTATTTCAATTCCAAATTGAGTACATGTTAGCTGTAGCATTCCATATACCATGTTTAGAATAGCCGAGCCTGCTATAGTTGCATTTTTGCATGTGTTGCATTAGGCATTCTGTATAATTAGGATCATGCATTGATTTCTAATAAATTTTCTGTTTTGGCTTGGAGTACTCGGTGAGTTTTATGCTTTAGCATCCTTGCATGCGTGTGAGTGTTGCCATGATAGCATGCTTACCATGAGGCTATATGCTTATGTGATATAACTGCCTTGAATGCCTGTGGGTGGAGGTTGAGTTGCTTGGATTGGGACAATGCGTTGACTGTTTGTTTTAAGCCCACTAGACGGTGGCAAAATCATGTTTTCTAAGCCCACCTGAGGGTGGCAAATCCGCGTCTTAGCCTACCTGCGGGTAGCACCATCAAACCATTTTCAAACAAACAAACATGAAATGTTTTGTTCCAGTTCAGGCGGCCCAGTCTATACTTGTTTGCTGCGAGCATCACATAGTAACCTAGGCTAATAACCGGAATAAGAACTCACAATGTTTTCAAAATAAGATATCATGGTTAGTAGAGGCCGATCTTTGATCGGGCGAGCGGGGGTGCTCACGAAGTGACCTTCCCCAATCGTACCCAAGTTCCCGAGCCGAGGCAACTTTGGTGATGACGGACACGTGGCCTTTGGCAACGAGTCAAGGTTTCCTAAATTTCCCAAAAATAAAATATTTAGGTGGCGACTCTGTATTTGGCGAAGTAGTCCATGTTTGGCACTTCTTTCAAAAATCTGTTTTCAAAACGATTTGCCGGATTTGGACTCTTTGGTTCAAGATTAAGAACCGTGACATTTGAGTCCTTGAATTGTAGTGACCCCAATATGAACAGAACGGGACTTAACCCTCCCGGGGCGTTCGGGGACGTCTACACTAGGGCGGCGCAGGCCTCGCTACCTTTTATTGTTACATGAGCTCGACCTCCCGTAGGAGCGGGAACAGAGTAGGCGGCTACTAGCGAGCCTGGGAGGTACGTTTTACTTTTCAGCTCTACATTTTCTGTCGTGCTTTCTGTTTTGCACTTTCTGCACACTGCACACACAGCTTTATTTCTGTTCTGCACTTGTACTTTCTGCACACTGTACCATACTTTGCTTTCTGCATTATCTGTATTCTGTATTCTCACTGCCACCCTCTTGCTTTTAACAGCTACGGGTATACGCCTATTTCCCAGCGCTTGCTCCTGAGCTAGAGGTTAAGATGTCGGTCGACGTACCCTACTCATGTCGATACGATGGTCGGTGCTAGCTTGGGCCCGAGAGACCCTTCTGTACTTGCGCCAGTACTTTGACACAGTGAGGCCGACTAAGGTAACACAAAAACCACAGTTTTTCCTGTTTTCAGCTTCACTTCATTTTGTATATCTACTAGCAACTAATGCATTTGTTGTCTGCAGATCACATGGCAGCCCTGGGAGGCGATGCCAGAGTTTGCCCGATTTCACTTTGCTGGAGCTCGGGGTGCTTCCCGATACCGACTCCTGCTTGAGGGACCAGTAGGCCGGGCCTGGCTTTTTGGAGAGCGCTTCATGCGCTAGGTACTGGGCCTGCCTTTACAGTCAGTTCCTTTGCCACCCCCACCATCTATGCAGGACACAGAGAGCTTCTCCCCTCAGGAGCTTACTGATGTCATGCAGGGTGCAGACGCAGAATGATTCATTGGGGAGGGGGACTACACGACCTATATCCAGACGTACCTCATGCCTCCATTAACAGGCGTTAGCACTCCCATGGGGAGGATAGCTGATATTGCATCGTCGAGCAGGGCTAGAGTAGCAGGGGTCCCCTCGACGAGGAGAGCTCGGGCAGCGGATGCCCCTTCGACGAGCAGGGCTTGGGCACCGAGAGGTAAGACTAAAGGGATGCCTTCTACTAGGCAGTGTGTTGGATGGCCTGATCCCCCGACTGAGCTAACCAGTTGGCGGATCTCTGGAGCGCCTTATCAGATTCCGCTCGAGCCTCCATTGCCGGATCATCAATATATCAGGACACCCGGCGCACCACCGGTATACTTTACAGCTTTTATGCATTTCAGTTTCAGTCATATCCTTATTCATTCATGCACTCATGATCTCAACTTGCATTTGCAACCTTCTGCAGAGTATGTTGAGGGGTTACTCCAGGTGATGGCCTCATTAGAGAGCCTGGTCCTGTGGAGAGAAATAATACTGACCTCCCACGGGATTCCGGTAGTTTTTTAGTTTTCTTGCATTTATCATACTTCTGTTGATAGACAGAAACTGACACCTCATTGCACTGATGCACTGTATGTATAGATCATTTCTAATTGCATTCACATACCGTATCGGATTTCTGCATGTACTCACTTTGCATAACATACTTGCATCTGATACAAATACTGTAGCTGATGTATTCAAACTGCCTTTTTCAGGTCACACCTCTTCAGACAGGACGATCAGGGCCTCTTTCAGCAGCAGTGAGAGAGATCCTGGCACACAGCTAAGGGAGACGTCGGGAGCCTGCCACGCACGATGACAATGGCGAGTCCAGCGGGGAGGAGGAGCCAGCGAGTCCCCAGTCAGAGTCATCTGAGGGTGGGGGCGATCGCATCGGCTCAGGTTCTGAGGGTGGCGACAATGCCGAGGAGGGCTCCAAGGATGGGAGCAGAGGCAGCTCTGGTTCAGACAGCGGTGCCGACGGTGATGGTGTAGAGTTTGCTCGGCTGAGGAAGAGGATGAAGAGGGCCTCTCGATCCTGAGCTGGATGGCACCAATTCAGATGCTTTTTGCTTTATTTCTCTTTTTGCTTTAGTATTAGCATATTGTACAGCCTTAGGTAGTTTTATTTTCTTTGAAACTTGTACGCTTTGTAAAGAGAAACCATGATGGAATGAAAACAGCTTTTTTGTTCAAAAAGTGTTGCATTTTATATTCTGAGCATTGCATCGCATCATTTTACACAAAAATGAGATTGATAAACATTGAACCTTCAAAATGCATTGTCTTAGTCAGGTAGCGAACCAACAAACAAAATAAGACAACGCAAAGAACAACTAACGCACAACTTGATAAACAAAACAACAACTCGATAAAAAGCGACAAACTCGAGAATGAGTCAACAAAACCACAGTAGAATGCATCTAGAGTGGAACAAAACACAGATTTTCAGCATTCCCAGCACATAGAAAGACCAAGGCAAATCTTTTGGGGACAAACAGTGGCTACCAGCCACTATTAGCCATTGTCGGCCACTTTCTGCTTTTGTGGACCACTTAAGTGGCCAGCCGGCCAGAAAAGGTGGCCCGTTGGCTACTCTAACTGGTCGGTCAGCCAGTTTTGGTGGGTGAGTCCAGATTGCTGCCACATGTCTTCCATTTAATGCTCTATCTTCTACGAAAGCTCTAGCTTCGTGGTTTCTTCATTCTAACTCTGTTTTTGCCCCAAATGGAAGCATTTCTTGCCCAAAACCTCTCCGATTGGATTGTGGCTTTAGATGGCTCAGAAAAGTTAAATTTTCGGGGTTTCGGAATAAATGCACTATTCACGCTGAGCCGCATCCCACTGCGTTTTCCGTTCCTCCATGCCGCAGCTAGGTGTTGGAATCCGGTAGCTCATGTTTTTAGCTTTGGTGGACAAGAGATATGTCCCACTTTTGAAGATTTTCAAGCTTTGATGGAATCTCGGCGCGATGAGAAGATTTTGCCCGAATTCCGTTTTGGCCACATCTAAGCTTTAGGACGGATGTGTGGGCTTACTTTGCATGTCGCTCGGTCTTTGATTCGTGACGGAGAGCTAGATATTCTGAGCTTGATTCATCGATTTTCTAATGCCGGTGATCGTGGTGACCATCTTTGGCAAAGTTTTCGGCGACACACCCTCTGCTTATGCATGTTGTTTCATTTCTTGCTTGCCCCAGGCTCCGGAGGGTCTAGCGTCCGTTTGATTGAAGTTTCCGAAGGCTTGAAAGAGGGCAAGAGCTGCATTGGCATGACACTAGCTGAGACTCTGATGGGTTTGGATGCTTTCCGTCGCCGGGAAACAACCAGGTTCGCAGGAAGTCCACTACTCTTACGGGTAATGTTTCCCACCCTTCTCATATGTGTTTCTCACATCACTCAGCCCTCAGGCTCTGTTTTTCTCTCAAAACCCTTTCTCACTTTTTATCTCCACGTACATCTCTCTATTCTTTAATCTCTCTTATTTTTTTCATCCCTCCCCAGATATGGCTCATGGATAAGTTGAAAGTAGTGGACTCATGCCCAACATATTCAGCACGTGGCTATTTCTTCCAACAACGACTAGTTGATGCCCCAGATGAGAGATGGTGGTGCGAATGGATGTGCGGCCGATCTGCTGTTGACATCGCTTGGCGTTGTCCCTGGCTTGATCTACCGGCGATGGGCTACAGCATGTCCCGGCAGCCTGGCATTCAGTTGATCGGCCTGACACACTGTGTGTTCTATTTTCCATTTCGGTTCCGGCGTCAGTTCGGCCACGACCAAACTTACCCAAAAGAGGGGATAGAATACCCAGCTTCATTTCTAATCTGAGACCCACAGCTAGCTCGGTATGCCACGGCATGGAGGACCAGAGAACTTCTGGCCCCTGCTCCCTATTTCAGTTTTGCCCTTTCTGGCGAGTGCATAGCTTGGCTCGATGAAGAGGCACAGACAGGGCCTACTTTGGCATTAGAAGCTTCCACAAGCTCTGGGAGAGGGTGTAGGAACACCTGACTATGCCTCGAGTTTGTTGCTTTAATCTGTACTTTCAAGTTTCCTTTATGAATGTAATGAAAAACAACTTCAATTTGTATCAAGAACTAGAGAACTCTGTATTGAAATCAATGAAATTGAAGGTTGTGGGTACTGAAAATTTTCCGCTTGGTCCAAAAATGGTCTCAGTCGTAAAAAGATTAATTTGAGCAAAATCAACTTTTATCAAAACTTTTCAAAACCATTTTCAATATGGATCACAACTGGACATGCCCGAGATCTATCATTGAGATGTACAACCTCGGATCCAGCAACTGAAAAGTTGCCCCTTGTCTGAATAGCACTGTACG